>JAAKBF010000012.1:600000-852457 GCA_012656075.1 Phytophthora hibernalis
GTCGATACATTGTCCCATTGCAAGGAGCAATAAGCTCTGGCGTAGGTGGGCCTTCTAACACTCCTACACCGAGGTTCGGACCACAAATGGTTGATGAAAACTTCTTTATTGCAGCTAGCGTTGCGTCGGTTGCAATTTTGTCGTTACGATCGGGATCCATCCAAACACGAAACTGCGGGATTTCCCCAAACGGGATGCACACCACACTTGGCATTTTCAAGATCGCATTCGCCTAGAAACCCATCGCACCAGGTACCACGATCGGAAACTACAAAAGACTTCATGTCGGTAGCGAAATGAAAGTCAGGTAAACTGTACATCGCAGGCATGGACGCGAGAACCAGACGCTCAATATTATGTACATGTAGATGATCGAAATCAGGGACTTCCTCAGCACGCTAATGTAAGCAAAATAATTAATTTCTGTTGCTCTAGCACACGCTCGACACTTTGACTTGCGGGTAGTTGAATGCAGCAGTTCCTCCCGACATGACAGAACGCAGTAAGTTGTCACAAACATGAAAACATCAACGACTTGCAAACTCTCGACTGCAGCGGACAACTCGATGGTGCTGACAGTAGTGACGTCGTCATTGCTGGCAGAGGGCCACGTGTCTGTGAAGTCTGGGTAGGTCGGATTTGGTATACTCTTCTGCTGCTGTTTCTTGGGCACTTTTGTTTGAATCGGCGAATTCATCCTGAGCTGGACAAGTATTACATGGAGTACCTGTACTACAGTAAAATATTGAGTCGTGAAGTAGTAGTAGTACTGAGTGCTACAGTAGGTTCTCAACCCAACACTGGCAGTAAATATCGAAAAGTGCAAACTCTGCCTGTAATACCCTACTGAAAATCAAATCCACCGCAAACAGAAGTGTGAAAATCGACAAATGCCATTATAAATCTTGCAACTAGCTTTTGGATAGGAGTGCCAGTGAATTCGCACTCGCGCACTTGGTGCTACTGCACACGCACTCGCTTGCGTCTCTCATACCGCGGAGGGGGCAACCCTTTGGCAGGCACGTTGTTCCTCGGGCCATCGGCAGCAGTGTAAAATGGGGCCTCATCGTAGTATCCCACATATACTCGGCACGTCTTTCTCGCTGCCAAAACTTCGGGCGGTGGCTTCAGGATGAGCTCTTTGCACGATTCCAGATCCGGACAAACAGCAATGTAGATAGGAGGCTCAGTCTTTCCAGTATCCGCCACATCTTTAGGAAAAAATGGCGTTCATTAGCTCCAACTGTTTGCCATCGATTTCGTGATCCTCAGCGATAGTAATCTGAAGATACGCCACATTGCTCTTCTTGGTGGAGAGTCTGTCTCCGGAGACAGACTCAAGCTTCACAATGCTATCAATATTTGGGAAATTATGACACGCAGGAAACCAGTACGTAAGGTTGTCATCATTCCTCCATTTCGTCAGATCATTCTGATGAACCTTTGCAGTTCCGCAGCAAATTGCACCGCCATTCCTCAAGCTCACCTGCTTCAATTCTAAATGTCGCAGCTCCTTTGGTTTTCTTTTTACAGGCGGATCATATTCTGATATGTAGAGCTTCAACGCGTTATCGGCAGCAAGGCGGTGTAGGTAGAGCTCGAAAGCGCTTCCAGCGAGTGATCTATGTCCAGCACCTCGCGCCCACGAGAAAATTCAAAACAGCGCATCCGACCGAAGCTTCACTGACAGAGCAAGAACACCATATTCTGAGTCTACAACCTGTTCCCAATTCCGCCGGGCAGTAAAATGAGAAATATCATTCACGTCTTTGACGAATGTATGACGCAAACGGTCAAGTTGTGATCGCCCGGTCGACGCACTGGACTTGTTGGATAGCAAGTGCGAGGCATCCTCGACTTCACTGACGGCATCATCAATTGCACTGCGTATGTTCTCCGATGTAGCGAATGTAAACTCACGCACGCTTCCGCCAGAGTAGTAGAAACGTTCATCCATGTCTTCAGAGGCAAACTTGAAAATGAGGCCTCCAATCAACCAGAGATCCTTCTTCGACCAACAAGGCAACAGACAGCAGTACGCATCAACTCGTTCTTGAGACTTGAGGTCCACTTGTTGCGATGTCGCCAGCATCTTGAACGTCCGCACACCTTCCGGAATATCTTGGTACCGAAATCCATCCAACAATAGCCACACCTTCGAAACACCGTGCTGTTCCCACAACGCTCTGTAGATACGTTTGGCTTCCGATTCTTCGCACGACAATACTGAAAAATACACGACCTTGTCTCCTTCGTAACCTAGATAAAGCAGACAATTTTCTTCGTCAAATTTGGTCAATCGTCGGTACACCAGCACATTCTTCTTGTGCTTGAAAACGAGATAGAAGGCCATCACGCACAACAGCGTCGACTTGCCTATGCCCGGCGACCCCATCAAGATACTCTTCATTCTCTCATGCGCATTGATATTGCCAGGAGTAGACTCACGGAACCACCCATCCACCAGCAATGACACGACCTGCTTGTCTTCTTGTCGCCAAAAGATTTCCCCATTGCTGGTGCATCCACCCAAACTGCTCATAAACTGCCAGATCAAAGGAATTTTGTGCACAGCGGCGACGTCCCATTCGGTCAATGAGCTACACTCTGTAGCGAATTTCTCTGCGTCCGCTAAGGCTGTTGTGCTTGGGAGCGAATCAAGAAATGACGCGCTCGGTGAACCGACCCCAGCCTTCGGAATCACGACCAGCACGTGAACTTGGCCCTCCCCGGTTGGAAATTCACTCCAAAGTGCTTGGGGTTCTTGATAAACAGCGTGGGATCCATATGCACGAATCCTTGTTGGTTGCCATGCTCATCTATCATCACGGGTATCCCACTAGTCTTATCGACCGTCACAACTGTCACACCCGCCGCATCCAGCCAGTCATTCGACGTCTTCGCCAGGAAGAGCTGCAAGTCACGCGCACGACCCTTCATACCTTCTTTCTCCTTGATCGCCTCCTTCAACGCTGACACAGACGCGCCCTCGTCGATGTCCACCTCAAACGCGCTTCCTGCCACACCAACGATAGCACAGAAGAGCTTCACCATTTTCCTTCCACGCGGCAGATTCTGGAATGAGGAAGAAAGGAGGGAGAATTTCCGGGAGTATTTAAGCGGAAAAGTAGTCGACTTCCAACCAATGAGACGCCAAACAGAAATGCAGTACAGTGAGAATTTCCGGTACCGGTACAGTCAAAATTCGGATAGTAATATCACTACTATAGTACAGTAGTGCTATTACTATCCGAATTTTGAGAATCAGGTCTATTATTGCTAATACTATCTTGGCATTTTTCGCGACTGCTATAGTAGTGATACAGCACTACTATAGCACTCGTATGGGTATTGCAACCATGCACAGCAGCTTAAGATGAAGGAGCGGGCAAGGACGAGGGCGGGAACCAACATCCACTCTCCACCAACAAACGAGAGCAAGAAGGACAAGGGGGCGATCTGCGCAAGCACCAACGCTTTTAACCACAAGTCGATAAAATTGATGCATATACGTGGGAAGAAGTCTAACGCGGACATGATCCAGAGAGACTTAATGTTTTTGTAGATCACAGCAGCCTCAACCGGGTTTGCGATAACACCTCAAACTATCCAGCAGCCATTTTCCCTGCAAGTTGATGTTGCACGATCGAACGTGAAAGTAGAGAGGCAGTACGGACTGCAATAAGAGCATGGTTAATAGGACGATATACCTATCTGACGAATTCAAAACGTGTCGTACACGAGATCAATTGCATTTTCAGCTAGAAGAGTTCCGTTTCTGGGAGAATAATCGCCAATGCACACGATAGTGCATTGAAGGCAATACCCAGTGTATAAATCACCACCAGGGGGTTGGGGTCTCTGTCTCCAGAACCTGTATCAACATGACAGTCTCGATAACCAGATCGAACAGCTAAATCCTGGGAAATTCAGTGAATCATGACAAGATTTAGCTAGAAAATAACAGTGATTGTACGATAATACTGTAGTACTTACCATTCGTTTGTGTACAACGCTGTTGTGGTGGAGCGGGCTCTCAGAATTTGCGTTCTGGAGGGCTCGATCTACACACAAAGCGCACTTCACACAATGTACGTCGCGTGCGGTGCGCTGAACTTCCGGGGTCTTGACTAACGTGATTTCGTTGGACGGGTGTTCAAGCGTTCGATGCTAAAGTCGTCTGCGGGGTGACGTCTGCGTGGAAACCTTCACACGAACGTCGAGGCTTGTAAGTCGAAGCGTCTCTCTAATAGACGTGACTTCTTCTCCGTAGAGGGTTGCTTTGCTTTGCCTTGGCTGTCGGGGTCGACGAGCCGCTATTCCTTGGTCGTCTTGGTCGGCGAGCCGCTATTCCTTGGTTGTCGTTGCCGACAAATTGCTATTCCTGCCGTTGCGGGACTTTGTTGCTATACCTGCCCTCGCGGGACTTGAGTTTAACGTGCCTTCCTGTCAGACACGGGTTGGGGGTTGAGACCACGGCGAGTCTCTGTCGTGTAGGAACACGCCATAATTATGTCCTGCTAGTTTTCCCACCCACAACACACACCTCGTCCGCAAAGACAAGGTGAATATCGGGCGAAGTCTTGACCTGAAGACCTTGATTCAGCCCTAGCACCGGGTTGGTCTAACCCTGCGTACTCCGACTTGTCGGTAGAGCAACCAATCAACTCCACAGCACTAGCCACGAGCACGGCTAGTCTTCAATACACGCACACACACAAATAAACCTTGCTGGCCCTCAGAAGGAAGGGTCCAGGGCTTTCCAGCCGGTAAGCGAGGGTGCCGGGGCAAAGCTCCGGCGGGTAGGTAGGAAGGAGGCTTCGGTAGCACTCCTCGGTCGAACGAGCTTTCTCGTCCTCTGCACACGCAGCAAATCAATCACACAATCTAGCTTCTTGGACTTGCCGGGTGGATGAACACTTGATTACTTCAACCTTCGTGTCCACCGGCAGGCATAATCCTGGCGATCAAGCGGGACCAGACGCTACGGCCACTTACCGTAACCGGACTTGACTCTTGCGATCAGAAGGAAAATCTGCTCTGTTTGTTGCGCTCTGCGAGCGCTTATCTCTATACTATTCTTTCCTATGCCATATACAAATATTTAGTGTGAACTCGTCCGTTGTGAAACCGCCGAGTCCTCGGCGACTGTTGACAGAACTCCAAGAGCCCTATCCGGCACATCTTCCGGTTGTGGCTGTTCACCAAAGGGCACAACGCGGATATCTTCCTTGGACAACCGACAGCGACTAGTCGCCATAGGCCACGGTCCGAAGATCTTTCCGGTGGCGACCTCTCGCTGAACTTGGTGTGTCGTACTTCGCCTCGCTCTTATGCTTTGTCACTCTGCCGCGGATGTTCTCGAACAATCTCTGCCCCGTCGCACATTCTCTCCAACGGGATTCTGCTTGTCAATCACGAAAGCAGCAGTGGCGACAGCAGCGGCAGAGAGAGGCAAGTCGCTACACCACAACTGCCCCCACCGCATCGCAAACCAGCACACCTGGCGAGCGCTGTGGTGTCTTGCACGCGCTTCATGGTCACAACCTCCAGCTCGCTCACCTCCGCGCGCGACATTGCGCGCCGTATGGGCGTCACCAATTCTTCCAACGACAATTCGGTACGTCACTGCACCCTGCTTCCATCACTGCACGCTTCGGATGGCGGGACTAACGACGGCTTGTTTGGCTTTGTTTGTTCGCTGCTCATGATACTTCATTCGCGAGAAGGTGGTGAGCAACGAGGTGGAGCTGGAATACGTGGAATCGAAGAACCAGCTCGCGGACTATATGACAAAGGGGTTGACGTCGAAGTCACTACGCTACTTGATGATCAAGAGCAACGTCGGACCCAAGCTTGTCGAGACTTCGAATTGAGTGGGGGTGTTGCGATTGACACTTCGCAGTCTCTGTCTGGATACCTACGTTGGCGCGTGCATACAGCTACTGATGTAACCTGTGGCACGCGGTATATTGGTTGATTGGTGAAGAGGCACGAGTGCTGCAAGGTGATTGGCTGGGCTACCCCAAATACGGTATCGTGATTGGCTGACTACTTCAACTGATTATGATCTTCTGATGGGCCTCGTTGGGCCGCACCCCAAATAACGACGGTAAAACGCGCTTCACATCACCTACACCAGAGCTTATGGCTCCTTGCAATGGGACAATGTATCGACAGTGTGAATGACCCGGTCCACGTGCTATAACGCAAGAAGTATGTTGCACGGCGAACCCTCCCGATCGAAATGCGACGACGGCACATTGCACAAAGTGTAGGTGATGCGTGTGATCCTGAAGTTGAAGCGCCGGAAGGCACCGCAGGCGAAGCACCTACAAGCAGCCTACTGGAAAAGCAGACGGCTGGTGAACAGGATTACAGTCCACGGCTGGCATCTACACGCCCGGAGCGGCAACAAAATGGCGAAAAGCTTAGCGTTAGCTGCCATACAGAAAGACAAGAGCATCCAAGTGACATTGGCTGAGTCGGTCAGAGCAACACAAGACTGGGAACTAACTACGCGGCACATGGAGACAGACATGGCCCCGTCGATGGAAACAATGGAAGGTGCAGCACAAGTGGATGCTGCAGCCGACTGCCTCTCGGGGCCGCAGGCAAGAAGAGGAGAGACGTAAGTCTGGGCCGCTGGAAAGATAGTGATTGACGTAAGGAGATGGCTAGAACGGACATAGGAAGTCGTTAGGTTAGCTTACGTGACATCAATGGACCTCATTCAAAACGATCCTGAAATGGAAGGGTTGGACTGCAGGTTTCCTCTAATGGAGGATTAAAGTAGTAGAATTTTAAATGAAAATGAGAAATAATTGACACATCTGGTTGTAGCTGCGTTTTTGGGGTTGCCTAACGAGCCATCTTACTCAACATGATTAGATTGTCCGATGATAATTGATCTAAACGTGAGCGGTGCGAATGATGGGATAGCTATTGTTGAGGATTAACCACACGTTAGCTCAAAGATGGAGGAGACACGAGTATAAATTTAATACGTATTGTACATCTGATACATCTGTACTGCGACTAAGCCTATCGAGCATATAATACTTTATCGTGCGAATACTGTTCTTACTAAAAATGGTAGTAGGAAACTTGACTGAGATGAGAGGGAGTGACCTGATGCGCTTTGAGCAGTTAAAAAGAGAGTGACTTGAGTCTTTCGTTGAGTCCATTCCTTTCTTTTGAATTAGTGAGAAAACTTGAGAACCAAGTCAATTTCTCTGGGAAAAGGAAGCAGTGCGCCGTGGCACTGCAGCCAGGGTTTCCTAAAAATATATGGCAATATCAATAATGCATGTATTTTACCATACAATAATGTATTTCTTGCTGTCCGCTGTATCCGCTCAATAACTTCTTTTAGTCCCGACACCCGACGGTGCCCGGCTGTGATGTTGTTGTCTGAATCAGAATGGTCCACCCTCCACCTCCTGCCAGCTCCCGTCTGCTAATGTGGTGACTTAGTCCGTTAATTGCATCTGTGGGTCCAATGAGGCTGTTCTCACTTCATCAGTCACTGTCCATAGTCCTAGTGGGATGAAGGGCAAGGTCATGCCGAAAATGGCAGCTTTCATACCATTTTCCTGAATAACAACTCTTCTTCATGCTTGTAGAAAATTCATTCGAAGTTGCTCTGCCGCTGCGCACGCCCAAAAGACGTGGTGCAGGTCGACATCCTACATATGGATACATCGTTCGTGCGGGCATCCAGTCTTTTCATTCCGCTTATCGTAGAGACTGAGAGCATGTAGTTTGAGACGCTGCAGCATTTGCTCGCCCCATGGTCCCATTCCCACGATTCGATGGATGTGTGCCCAGGTGAGCTTGTGTAATCCCAGCGCATCTTCACCGCTGTGTTCCTGCCTTTTCTTGGCGCGGAATTCTCTGTTGGCTTGTGCCCTTCCAATTGATGCATCTGCAGCCCGTTGCTTATACGTTCTTCGCGTGTGCGTCCACCTCCTTCTGCCGGCCCATAAGTATACAAGCCTGCTAAGTGCTGGGTGGGGATGTACCGAGTGAACCTCTACATCCGGTTCCGTGTACTGCGTCAGGGCCCTGCGGAGGTCTCCGTGGTTCTTGACGACCTTGGTGGTCGGTGGGCCTGTGACAGTGTCGTGCATACGCAGCTCCACCCCCGTAGTTGCGCGATAACTGGGTGATCGGTCGGTGTCGCCGTTATGAGCACTTCCTGAGGGTAGTCAGTTTTGCCCTCGATGTCCAAGAAGTTAACAATCAGAAGTCTAACAAACTCCTCCGCTTGAGCCCTTGCGTCGTAGTTACTGTACTACCTGTAGTGCCGAAGGTAAAACTCCAGCTGATTTACGCGACCATTGCACGATGTCGTTCCGCATTCCCATCTTTCGGTGTATGCCACTTGCTTGTGCCACCGTCATTCGCGTGCCCTGGCGGGTGTAAACTTGGAGGATTGCACTGTCCGCGTACGACAGCCATTCTGCTCGGAGCTGTCCGCTTACTACCTTGCCAGCGCAGCTGTAACATCTATCTATTTGCTCGAGTAACTCCATGCAGCTGATCTTGAGTTTATTCGCGTGTCAGGCAAAAGTGACGCCCCCAAATGCATATGCTGTTTGTGTAACCCCCGCAATATGCTGTCCTCCGACGTAGAACTAGCTCCTCGTTGTGCGATCATGGATCGCCCCATTTTCCAGAGGGTGTTGCGTCGGTGAATGCCTGTGGGCGCCGCTGGTACATATTCGGGTGTGATGTATACTTGTGGCGCTACCCCGGTGATTGAAGGAGTGTTGAAGGAATCCTAAATTCATCGATTTAGCACTTCGCATCTAATTAAACGGTTGCTACTTGTAACTTTGTCAATCATGCCTGCGTATTTACTCAAACGAAACCCCTCCCAACGCGTGTAACTTTCTCACCCTGTTTCCATAGACCACCGGGCGGAATAATTTCCCGAAATTTTGTTGGTCATAGCTGCAGGAAATGTTTCGTTCACACTGCACGAATACTGTTCCGTCAATAATGCGATTTTTATTTTGTACGTAGTCTTGCAAGAAAGTGAGGCAATGCAACGACGCACGCATACCTACTTCCTCGGCTTATAGTGGACACCGGCATATAAGAGCGTCCAATCATATTGCAGTATTTGAGCCCTCTCGCCGCCTCAGTTTAGAGTTGCGAGTACCCATTGGCGACCAGTCGAACCTTATGACGAACGACTTGCCCTATTTCGTCGCGCTTCAACGCGAAAACCCAGCGGCAACCGATCGGGCGCTGGTGTGCTGGCTTTGGTACCAGCTTCCAGGCCTTGTTGGCGACGAGTGACTTCAGTTCACTTGCAATCACCCTCTTCCATTCGACTAGGTCATAGATTGAAGTCGCCTCGTCGTACGTCTTCGGGACATCCTCCGTTGCAGCCATGAGTTGTCCTCCTTCAATAGCAATGAGTTGTCCTCCTTCAATAGCGAGTAGCTCGTTGCTAGGCATGACACGACCTTGGCTGACCTTTTGACGCTTATTTCCAATAGCAGAAAGACCAACAACCTGCTTCTTACGTCCTCCAGCTTCCTCCGGATCGTTGGTCTCTTCAATGTGTCGAGCACGCGAGCGAGTAATCATGGGGTGATTCGGGACTGAAACGATTGCGCCTTCTGTAAGCACCTCATGTTGAAGTGGTATCATCTCATCATTATGGAAGGTGAGAGTTCGCGACGGTTCATAGCTCGGAACAGTAGCTCGAGGCACAGTGACATCATTCCCACCATAGATATCTTCATCATCGATATCTTCATCATCGATCTCTGCCATGAAGTCATCCGGGCTAGTGGTCTCCATGAACTTGACAGTGCGAGCGATTTGTACTTTTCCCGTGACCACGTTGAGTACGCGGTATCACTTGACACCATCCTCGTAGTCCATGAATCGGCACTTGAATGCCTTGGCGTCCAGCTTGCGGCGCTTCTCGTCAGTAATGTGCGCGTAGCCAAGTGCACCATACACCTTCAGGTTCTTGAGCTGAGGTTTCTTCTGATACACGATCTCGTGCGGTGTCTTCACTGTCACAGTGTTGGGAATCCTGTTGATGATCCACGCAGACGTGTTGACTGCTTCAGCCCACCACTTCTTGTCGATGCCTTCGTGATAGAGCATACAACGAGCCATCTCAACGAGGCTCCGGTTCATGCGCTCCGCAAGTCCGTTTTGCTGGGGCGTGTACGGCACCGTCTTCTCATGGCGGATGCCTTCCTTGGTCAGGTACTCCCTAAAGAGTTGACCCGTGTACTCTCCGCCGTTGTCCGAACGGAGACGTTTTGATCATTGTGACCAGTAGCGTTTTCCAAGTCGGCATTGAACGTCTTGAACTTCGCTAAGACTTCCAACTTCTTCTTCATGAAGTAGACCATGACGTGACGTGAGTAGTCATCAATGAATGTGACGACGTACGTGCACCCACCCGGTGTCTTCGTCTGCATTGGTCCCATGACGTCTGAGTTGACGAGGTCCAGGACCCCGCACTCTTGACTGTCTTCTCAAGTTTGCGAGGGAAGTTGTCCTCGTGTGCTTTCCCATACAGCAACCAGCACAAACGTCCGCAGTCGTAGGTGCTTCCGTAACCCGCGGCAACCCTTCTGCCATCGTAAGTAGCTGCTCGTAACGCTTGTACGGGATGTGGCCTAGACGTGCGTGCAACAAGCTCCACGGCTCCTTACGAGGTGTCGTTGCAGCACGACACACCTCGTCCCCCACTGTCTTCAGCTTGTAGACATTTCCACATCGCTTGGCCTCCATGACGTTCACATCGCCAAAGCGAAAGACACACTTGTCCTTGCTGAACTCCGCCACGACGTCCTTCTCGGCCAACTTCGCTACCGAGATGAGGCTTCAATCAACCTCAGGGATGTACAGAACATCCGACAGCGTGACAGACGTCCCGTCCATCAGCTTCAACCCGACGGTGCCCATAGCAACTGTGTCGATGTTCGTGCCATCCGCGATCGTGATACGGACTGGCGTCCTCAGCTCCTTCATGGACACGAACTTGTCCCGGACGCTGGTCACGTGCGAGCTTGCACCAGAGTCGACGAGCCACTCGGTCTTCATCGGTTGCTCATCGCACTCGTTGCCGTGAACGCGAAGTCGGATGTCTCTCTCGCGACTTGTCCGCGTCCCTCGTCGGCCTTCTTCTTGTGGCACTCCGTTTGCTTGTGCCCAGACTTCTCGCAATAGAAACACTTGCCCGTGAACTTGCGCTTGCCGTGGTCCTTCTTGGCCACGAACGCCTTCTGTTGAGCCGCTGACGATTCACCCGATGCTTCAACGCCAGAGAGAGCTTGGATCGCGTACACCAACGCCATGTTCGGCGTGTTCTCGAGGACGGTACTAATCATCCGGTACTCGTCCGTCAGACTACCGAGCAGCAACACGAGCTGTCGGGTCTCATCCAAAGGTTTACCGATCGTCTCCATCTGCAAGACGATCTCCTTGAACTGGTCCACGTGCACCGCGAACCGCGTGCCGGACTCCATCTTGAAGTTGTGCAACTTCTTGGTGACGATGAGCCGGTTCTTCAGCGTGTTCCGGTTGAACTGCTCGTCGAGCATGCGCCACGAGTCGACAGCCGATATCGCTCCACGGATGTAGACTTGGTATGTGAGACTAACGTCTCCAGCGATCACATCAAGGGCTTTCAGATCGTCCGTCTTCTATTGTGCCGTGGAGCGGTCGCTCAGCGCATCGAACTCTGGCTTGATGATGTGAGCCAATAGTCCCTTGAACGAGAGCTTCATCCTCATGTTGAACTCCCAGTGGAAGTAGTTGCCTTCCACAAGTTTGACGGTGTCAGCGTAACTTGGGCTCATAACCAATTGCGAATGTAGACGTAGCTTGGAAGTCGAGATGAGGGGTAGGAAAGAAATCCGAAAGTGAGTTCGATTGGGTTAAGTGTCTTGGTCTACCTGTCCCTCCTACAAATGCAATGCCCTTACCGTTCCCTCTTCATGCGCGGCCCAACGATGCCCATCTGAAGATCATAATCAGTTGAAGTAGTCAGCCAATCACGATACCGTATTTGGGGTAGCCCAGCCAATCACCTTGCAGCACTCGTGCCTCTTCACCAATCAACCAATATACCGCGTGCCCCAGGCTACATCAGTAGCTGTATGCACGCGCCAACGTATGTATCCAGACAGAGACTGCGAAGTGTCAATCGCAACAGATTTTCCTCCGAGATTCTCCCGGCCTTCAGCCGTTCTTCTCCGGTTGTCTGCTTTGTGGTGGGTGTGCGCGCTACCTGTCTGCAGCCCCTGTATCTGATGGCGCCGCGTATAGTATCGATCATGCTGTTCTTATATGATCCTAAATCTAGCAGCACTAACTATTGGCGCTGTCGCGTTGTCGTGCAGGTTATTATAGCACAAGACCCCTGCCAAAAGTGCTATGAACTGCCGCATGTGTCTCTACTATAATACCCAAATCGCGAAGCGGCTGTACCACCTGGTCATTACACGGGCGTGGATGCGCGGATTGAGATGCTAGCAGCATCATGCTATTAATAGTTATCACGAAGCCGCTCTGTCTACAATGCAATTCTTCTCAAAAGAGATTGCCGGTTTTCTTCTACATATAGCTTGTTCTTTAGATTTTAAATCCAGAGTAGTTACGAGGATGCAATTTCGCGCGGTTCCTCGCTAGAACTAGTATCTCGAGTATAAGAACATGTTCGTATATAAGAACACAGTTTAGCATGAAAGTGAAGTCCTTTATAATATCATACACTTCATATTTATTATAATCTAGGTTATGTTGACTGTCCGTGCTCGGTAGACTTTCGGAAGACATCAAATACAAACTATAACATTTTGCAGGTAAAACCTTTAGAAAAACTGCAGATACTTCAGAACAAGACGCTGTACTGCGAGGCGCATCTCGTACAATGCAGGTGCTGGATGAAGAGGTCGTCAACATACACCGTGGCTTGATGTAACTACGGCGGCTCTCGACGTGCTTCGGCGCGGCGTTCAGGACGTTGCATCCGACCACTCGTGCAGCAAAGTCCATTGAGCTCGATCTGCATCGACGCAGCGTTCATAACGCTGCACTAAACCAAGTACGCTTATGCTGTACTGCGAGGTGCACCTCGTTGTATACTACGATGCAGGGCTGGATGAAGTGGTCGTCAACTTCTTGCAAGCGACCGTGCGTCCCTATATTGGTCAAGAAAAACAATCGTTGGCAGATCTGCCCGTGGACGACTACAGCAACGACACGGACGGCGAAGACGTGCGCAAGAAGAAGAAGTACGAAGATCAGGGCCGCTGCACTTCCGCACTTCCGCACCCGCGCAGAATATGCCAACAAGATCCTACTCTTGGAAGATCTGCGCGACGTTTTCAACATAGAGATGCTGAGCGGGAAGTAATTTACAGTACGCGATCTTTTCCACAAGCAACACGTCATATAAGTACGGCTTGTGAACGGAAACGGCCTTATTCATTACTTCTTCTTTCTTATGTTCCTTCGTGCCTCATACTCATAAAGTTGGCTAACCGTATCCGACCCACTGGCACACCGTCCATCATTTATTCCCGTAGACCGGTTGCATACGTCACTTGTTTGGCCTTCATCACTTGATACATTGCATCAGCTCTCATCATCCGAACGAGCGTTCTCGATGAATTTCATGTCAGCGTCGATGGCGTGCATGCAGTCCGAGAACTCGCAGTAGCTCATGTGCGTGTGGATCGACGTCTCGTTCTTGGCGACGGCAGTCGACAGACGGAAAGCGTCCACGGCCCAGTTCAAGTCCTCGTCCTTCTTAGCAGGCTTCATAGGCATACCTTCTGAGCAGGCTTCATAGGCATACTCTCACGAAGGGCAGACTCGTCCATCTGGATCACGACGCACTAGACCGCCTCGAGGTCGGCAACCTCGTCACACGGGCACAGAGCAAGCTGGAAAGAGTTATCCTTGCGGCTGGTATCCTTACGGGAACGACCAGTTCAGGATGGTAACGGGGCCAGTGAGCAAACCCTTCACGGGCTTAGTCGTGAACGACTGAGCAACGACAAACTCACGGACCGTCATGTCAACGGGGCGCGCCAGGTCAGCAAACATGATCGGCGGGCGAACGCAGCGCGATCCATAACTATGCACCCATCCTTTCTGCGTGAACGCAAAGCCATTCAGCTTCTCAGCGAAGTACTCAACCATGTCAGTACGCTCAGGCTCACCGTGGACCAGGATGTCCATGCCCGAAGCCTCCTGAATGCCAATGTTGTATGCAATCTGCTCGTCAATCTTGCCACGGTAGTGGTCCAGCATAATGTCACCAGCCTTGAGACGCGATGTTGGTGGTAGGCAGCACCGTCAGGTCCTTCAGCTGCGTAGGGCGACGCTCAGCAAACGGTGTAGGACGCTTGAAGTCGGCCTCCGCCCTGCCAAGGCTGCGCGGCAGCCTTAGCAGGGTTCTTCTCGTAGTACACGGCGCAAGCCTTGTTGGCAGGGCTCCCGATTATTGTGGTAGAGAGCGCTCATGCGAATAAGTAATTTATCAACAGCCATCACCACGAACAGTACGATATGCCACTACCAAGTGGCGCAAAATAAATAACTCCAGTATTCATGTAAATGAAGAAGACGTGTTACTCAATAAAACTGCGCGTGCTCAAAACTTGAGCAACTCCCATAGACGTCTACATGCACTCATACACCGTGCGTGCATCCCAGTAGGCTCTGTTCACGCGCAAAAACAGAATCATCTCCAGCGTGTATGGACTTAGCGAATGACGTTCGTGCCCGAATGTAATGCGAGCCATACTGAAAAACCGCTCAACCTTATTAGAGGTTGGCGGTATCAGCTGGAGCAATACGTACTCCGCCTCTCGCTGAGCACGGCGCCTCTTATGTTCGAGCTGCATCACGAAGGACGTGGTTTCGATGTCCGACTCTGCCTCACTGTCCTCAACCACAAACGGCTCCAAAACCGCGGCTTCTGCTCGGGTGAGCCTGGCAGACTCCCCATCGAGCACTTTAGTGCAGCCAATCTCGAAGTCTGGCGAGTGCACTACTCTGGATCGTGGTGCTGCATACATACAACAGTAAGAAAAGCATTAGCGGCTTGCACCAAAGGCAAAATCAGCACATTACATACCTAAATACTTAGTAAACGCAGGCTCGACCTCAATGAGCCCATCAAACCAAAGTCGGACGTCGAGAATGGTAGTGCTCTCGCACTGCAGCGACTTGGTGACGCTCTCAATCCGCTTTAAGTCATCGAGGAGACGTCTCAGACGCTTCACGCCGCGCGGTGTCGGCAGCAGGTCGCACAGCTCTTCGTCGTCAGCGATGAAGTCGGCCTGGCGAAAGTACCGGTCGATCATGCAATAGGTTGAGCTCCATCGAGTGGCTTGATGAATCACTGGTCGGAGCGTCGTTTTGGTCCTAACTCACAATTTCAATCCAAAATAAGAATACATAAATCCCCAAATAGCCAAATTTAGGTTACCTCAGTCTGGAGGCATGATTCAACGTGCGCAGCTTCCGCATCAGCGTTTGGAGCGTGTTCAGTTCGTCTTCATACAGCTGCAGGTGTTCTTGTACGGCGAGGTTGAGGCGGTGGCTAGCACACCCCACGAGTGGAATGTGCGTAATTGTAGCCAGCCTTCGGTTGACGGCACAGTTGTCGACCACTAAAAACAGGCAATCGTTCAGACTTTTCCCATGGTCACGAGTCAGCATAGTGTTCAAAAACGTGCGGTGCGCCTCTGCGGAGTGATCGTCCCCAACTTCGTTCAACAGAGGAGCCATAGCCAAGAGAGGGTAGTGGCCTACGCAATCAGTCTCATAGCATGCAAAAACAGCGAGAAAGTGTTCAGAGTCATGAGACCATCCATCCAACACCAGCCCAAACTGATCAAGCAGCTCTGCTTTTATCTTCTCCTCTACAGCCAGCGTGATCTTCTCCATTGCGGAGCGTAGAGATTCCGAGCAAATCGGCTCCAGTGACGTGTAACTATAATAAGACAACAAAAGCAACGTTAAAAACTAGTAGACGAGACGTTAAATTAATCGCACATACCGTCGCGTCGTCGGCTTCTCACAGAAGTGAAGAGAGGTTGCTGGTAATGACCCAGTCCAGCCACCCGTGCATGTTCTTCGCCCCCGACGAATCCACGATGCCAGAGTAAGAGCACCCGTGTCAACCTCGCGAACAACTTGTTTGGTAGTCTGGGTGCTGGTCTCGGATGTGTGACGTCAGGTTAGAAAAGCCGGAGCGGGGGCCTGTCGGCGCACGGTGCCGCACCGACAGCGAAAGACCCCTTCGACTTCCTCATCGAAAGCGTCAAGAACCGCCGAGAAGTAGAAGGAAGAAATGGCAGAGTTTGATTAGGTAGTCGCCATTGGAAAGCGAAGTGAGAATCTCTCTAAGACGCTCGCTAGGCACGGCAGTTTTGGAATCACTGGCTGCCGGTGGCTATCTTCTTGTAGAAGCTTACAATAAAATACTGGAGGTTTTGTTGAAAATTGAATATTTTATCTAATTTGGGATCCTCCAAAATAAGATATTTCCGCGATGGTATTGTATTTTGAGTAAATACATTTTTCGGGAGCCCTGCTTCTTGGCATCGTCGTCCTCACCGATCTAGCACCGTTACGCCACTCAACTCGACGATCACCCCAACGCAGCGCATTCTTCGTCGCAGTAACGCGAGTCAAAACAATGCGTCAGCTTTACCTCATGGAAAGGCTCAAGCTAGATGATCTGAAGTACTTCAAACCTGCTCAAGACGTACTTGAATAAACCGAACGACTGCTAGCACTTGAAGCTCAAACTGGATAATTCACAACAAATTTAATGCATTTTTCATATAAAATCCAGAGCTGCTTCGTGCACAGCACGGCTTAATTAACCGGACTGGACTTGTTAATCGCCCGGTACGTACCGCCTGCACTGTAGCACGATACATTTTTAAATGTTAAAACGATAGCAGTCGTCCAACACTACATTGGAGTCACCCTTAAGTACTAATACCGGTACCGTTCACAGTAACCAAAATCGGAAGATCACTTTTTCAGAGTGGTACACTGTACCGGTACGTAGGGTGTCCACTAAAAGCTGAGGAAGTGTATTCTTACGATATTTCCAAGTTCGGAATTTCACCGGTATTATACTAGTACTGTACACCTTTTACCAGACAAAATAGTTTTTTCAAGCAAAGTGGTGCGGGAAGGTTTTCCCCATCCCTCATAAGTGATTACGTAGGTATTTTCAACCAAAGTGGTTTTGTCGTAAATCGTTACTAAGCAAAGTGGTTTTCGTCCAACCGACGATTTAGAGGCAATCTCTCTGAGCCAAAATGAAAGCTTTAAGAACGATATAAGGGCATCTGAGGGTCTATCATGATCTCCCAGCAGTTGGCTACACTAATAAACCTGTTTTGGGTCAAAATGAGTACAGTGCTACCCTCGTTATGCGCACCTCGATAATTAAAAACCCTGTCAATCAGTTTAGAAATCATCGTAACTTTAAACCAAAAAGCTGCATCTATATCTAATCCCTCTAAAATCACTTTGCTGAACCCACTGCGCATAACGAGGGGTAGCACTGTACTTTTTCTCTGTCTGGCAACCCCGCGGCCGAACGTGAGGTCCAGTCACACAGGGATAGGCGAACCATTTTGCTTGGTAAAAAATAATCAGAAAACCACTTTGGTTGAAAATACCTACATAATCACTTATGAGAGATGGGGAAAACCTTCCCGCACCACTTTGCTTGAAAAAACCATTTTGTCTGGTAAAAGGTGTAGTTGTGTGTTACTCGAAGAAAAAATCATCCAAAATGTTTCTCGAACGGTCTGGATAAATCATCTGCTGCAGGTAAAATCCGATTATAAGTGATACCGGTATCATATCATAGAGGTGTGTTGTCCTAATCTTCTGCGGATGGGTCAACCGCCACAAATAAAATAATCATTGATCCGGTTATCAAATTTAGCAGGGTTTTAAAGCTTGTTTGTTGAAGTATCCAAATCGTATTACGAAAGGTATCAGACATGTAAGTATTCAGACCTCGTCTGGATATAAAATCCAGAGAATTTCGACAACAAAAGATTCGTTCTCAGAGAACGACCTCGGAAATCACAAAGTACACACGCAGAAGGTTCCACTGCACACTAGTGAAAGAAGGTGAAAATGGCTGACGATGTGCCAATGGAGAGCTCAGAGAGCAGTCCAGCGCAGGTATTAATACGCCAGTCCCAGTGTCTCCATGTAGTGACCATAGTATATTAGTCTGCGTTGTGTCATGTGATCGCAGGAAACACTGGACCAGAAAGGGAAAGCGAAGGTGCTTGCCCAGTTCGTGAACGACGAGGTCTTCAGGCGCTTGCAGTCGGAACCTTTCACTTCAAACTACAACGTTAAAGAGCGGAAGGAGGTTTTGTCTAACGAGGTGGCTGAAATGTATTACGAGGTGAAGAAATCCGATCATCTCAGTGGATCAGTTAGCTCGCTAATTGGGGCTTACTATTCAGTCGCTTTGGCTGATGGCCAAGTTGGTGATAGCAGACGTCAAGAAGAAAAGTTTGGAAGCGACCAGCTATGTGAAATTGACAAAAGACGAGATGAAGCGGCTCGAGTTTGCGTTCACGAATACCGCGATGCGAGGGTCGAGTTCGAGAAATACTTGTGGACGTGCTGGAAACTGTACTGCGAGCAGAAAGAATCGTTCAAAGCACCGTATGTGGCGTTCGTTCAAAGTTCCGGGTTCGGGAAGAGTCGACTGCATCTGGAGAAAAAAATGTTTTATTTTACGGACGATGGTTTGGCTGCATAATAGTAAGTGCAATACGACACGGCACAATAATAATTATTTTGCAATAAAAATAATATATTGTGCCAGCTTTGTTCTCACTCATTCGGCTCATTCGACACGAACGCATCTGCACTACACATATCGCGTTAGCGCGAAGGAAGGCACGCAATGCGAGGTTAGCGCCGTCCAAATGACCTCGCTGAGGGGACAGAATCAGCATGGTCTACAAGAACAAACGTTGCCCACCGATGGAATCTTTGTCAGCAGTAGGTTCCTACTCTGTGTTGGGCTTTTGACTTAGTTTTACTATCTAACTTTTGGTTATGTTGTTTTTGGTAATGTATTGGGTATTATTACCCAATTTTTGTATTGATTTTATAGAAGAAGGGGCAATTATAAATATTGAGCCCACTATAATACTTATTATTGCCCAAAAAGTTATTTAATTCCGATCCCTGGTTTAGCTGAAACCTGAAGAACCTTGTGAAAATGAGAAATTATTGACACAGCTGGCCTAGCTGTTCTTTTAAGTATCCTAACGAAAGACATCTCAGTCAATATCACTACGTTGTCCGATGATAGTAGGTGCAAATAACTTGATAGTCTAAAGCCGACAACCTATTTGCACTCACTACTTCCTTGGAATAGTAATTTAGATCGAGGTTGTGAGTTTTCAAACCGTGACATTCGTAAATAAAGCGTCAAGTCATGCTCAATTTGTCCGCTTTCAGTAAATCGACATCAAGCTAGAAGAAACGAGATGGCGGACAATTCACTGCGACAGAAGCGATGGGTGGAAGGAACGACCGAAGATGTTCAGCAATATGAACCTGAAACAAACGGACCCCTGGAGATCTGCAATGACAACCAAAGACGCGAAAATTGGCACCAGGGTACTTCAGGTGTCAGCTATACGGACGATTGACGGGCCAAAGGAGATCTTTGATTCTGCCACGCATGAAACACATAATCTCTCCTCGCTATGTATCAAAGTCGAAGGAAACTGAAAGTATGCATTTCCATAGCAGTGTGCGCTTCTATCTTTTTGGCGAACGCGACACTAAATCTCGTGATGGATACGACGAACCTGGACGAGGGATCCCTCTTGCGCTTTGTGGACGCCCTGCCACCACTGTTTTACGATCGGACTGTCGCTCGTTGGTTTATGCTACACTTTCGTCTTGATCGAGCTCATATTCACGGGAGCTCGCTTTCCAAGAGTTCTACCTTTCGAGACAGCGTAGAATACTTGATAGTTGGAAGAGAAAACTACCGGAAATGCACGAGATGGCTGGACCTCTCTCCGATACTCCTCGTCAACACTTGCTTCGACTTCTCACAGGGACAGCGTTGCTCACAAACGAATGGTAAGTATTCTCGTGCAGTTGCTGTTTTTTTCAACGAAATCTTGTCATGATACACTCATGAAGCTGGTTGATCTGGTGTTCTGGAGACAGAGACCCCAGTCCCCTTGGTGGTGATTTACAGAGTGGGCATTGTCTTCAATGCACTCTCGTGTGCATTGGCGATTTTTCTTCCACAAACGGAACTGTTCTAGCTGAAAATACTATTTATCTCGTGTACGGCACGTTTTGAAAAATTCGCCAGATTGTGTACTTCTGCTGGGCTTGCCTGGTGGAAGTAACTTTTGTGCGGTTGGGTGAGGGTTCGGACTCGTTGCACTTCACGCAACTTGCCGAAGCCATCGCTGAGCACCAGTCATTGATACTGTTGGACGGCAGAGCAAGAAGGCAGAACTGCAGAAGTCCCCGTTCAGTTTGCTCATTCCGCATTTTGCGTTCGCCTCATCAAACCTAGAAGTTCATCAGCTAGTTTACTCTTCAATTCCCTCGTCATGGTTCGCCGCGCTACGCTCCGAGTCAACGGATACGTGTTCTTAATCCCTGAGTGTGTCGACGGTGTTACGGAGTACCCATTCTACGCGAAGGTTTAAGTAGTCTCGACGAACACCGTGACTGTTCAGTCTCTGGACTTGAAGGATCCCGTTACGTGCAACATCGACAATGCGACCGCCCGCACCTTAACGGTCTCGAAAGCCGAAGCAACACGTACGCGTCTGCGCCATCTTCTTCGCCAGGCCGCATGAACTGAGTCCGCTGGTCGTTTCTGGCATGGCCAAGTAGTTGGTCTGGACGGCCGGCTGGCCTTACTGCAACTAGCCGATCGAGTGGTACTCGTTGACCCTTCTCGACAAACTCCCGTGGCCCCAGTGGTACCTCTGTTGCTCCTTCGTGTGCCACTCCACACCTAGATGACGAGCGATGATCTCACGGACTTGCAAACCATCACGCTCGCCCGAATTCTGGACGGTAGTGCAGATGCCCTGGCCTCCAACGCCATACCGGCTATCCTGGACAGGCTTGTGAGACCGTCAGACATACCCAACGGCCAAATGTTTCGGCAGTGGATTGACCCTCGCACGGGTGAAACGTGCAGGTTTCAACTACTACACGCCGTGGACTGCGCCTACGTAGTAGATGGCAACCAATCCGCTCCGACTGCCCTTCGCCCGTCGGTCGGTCCGTCATTCTGTCACGAACCGCATCAGTCGGACCAAGTCCCTGCTTCCGACGCTCCCCGCGATCGCGACCCGTCGCCTTCCCGCAGTTTGACTTCGATAGGGCGTGCCGACAGCGTTATTTCGCTGTTTGTTCAAGAGGAGCCACGCATAACGACTCCAGTGGAGCCATCTCTACTACCCGTTCCGAGGCACACACCCCTCGCGTCAACCGTCCCCGAAACTGGCTCCAATTCGACTGGCGACAATCATGTCACCACCTTCTCGGCGCCCGTTGCAGCTGCGAGAAGCAGTGATTCGAGCCAAAGTCACCACCAGTCGCCATCGCTAGATGCGCGCATCATGGAACAGCTCCTGAGTCAGCCGGAGCTACTCGCTCGCTTCGTTCAAGTTATCTCGACGGCAAGATCAACGCGCCCAACTACCACGGTAACTGAGGCGGAGCCTTCCCGACGGACGTCCAAGTACACATTTACGCCAACGATTGTCCACGTCGCTGTCCACGAGGCCATCACAGCACCTGAACATCGAGGTAAGGATCCTTCTCTCTTTGTTGAAACGGTTGTTTATGTGGTAGCCGTGCGGTTCCAGCCTCACCCGGGAACTATCATTCGGCTATATGACTTTCAATTCGGCATATTCGGCCTGTCAATCCTACACTTCGTTCCGTTCGGCGTCCACCAGCGCATGGCATGGCTCAATGCTAGCGGTGAGAACATGCAAAATTTCTCCGCCGGCGTGACAGTCCCGAGACCAGCTCAGTTCCTAGTCGAGTATCATCGCTCCGTAAGCCAAGATCCCGACGAATTATTGTGCAAGGTGCAAAATGGTATTTCTACAAGTTCGGGATGTCAACCAGCGGATCAAAACGGCTGCCAATACTGCGGGCCAAGACTCGAGTCGTTTTTCGACACATTCTCTCAGGATTGGTGGAGCGACTGCCCTCTTCGCGGCATGAATCGATAGTCTGACGAGAAGTTATTCGGGCGTTGGAAGTCGTCTACCTTTGAACGGTACATTCGCATTAATGATCAAGTCACAACAACGATGGCAAGACAAATGGTGCAACCGAGTCTCAACGCTACTCAGTATTCTCCACCATCACCAGGGGCAGCTTCCTCGCCGCACCCGTGCAGGAGGCGTGTCAATACATCAACGTTCGTGCCCCACAACTGAATGAAATGTGTACTTCTGCTGGTGGAAGTAACTTTTTGTGCGGTTGGGTGAGGGTTCGGACTCGTTGTACTTCACGCTACTTGCCGAAGCCATCGCTGAGCACCAGTCATTGATACTGTTGGACGGCAGAGCAAGAAGGCAGAACTGCAGAAGTCCCCGTTCAATTTGCTCATTCCGCATTTTGCGTTCGACTCATCAAACCTAGAAGTTCATGAGCTAGTGTAAACCCTCCTCTCCGCACCCGTGCAGGAGGCGTGTCAATACATCAACGTTCGTGCCCCACAACTGAATGCAATTATGAGCTCGTACATGTACTAAACCATTCAGGAATCGTCGAGTGAGTGTACATCAATGATAGCAAAACAAGATAAGAGTGACCGGTTTTCAAGCGAACATGCACGTTGCACGTTTAAAAATCTCATGTCTGTACAGCCTCGAAGCTCAGCAGGAACACTTGGTTAAAAGAGGGTTGTAACCTGCACAGCTTGCAGGAGACCCATTGTTGCGAGATCCGCTACATTCTCAGTTATATCTTCCGGTGTATTAAATCCAGGGTTCGGTAGTAGTGGGAATTTTGGCTAGTAGTGCTACTACTATTACAAGCACACATCTGGAGATTACTACTACTATTACTACTAGTAATGAAAGGACGACGATAGTAACTAGTACTACTACTAGTACTACTATAGTAGTGCTACAGTAGTACTATCTAAACCTAACATGGCTACATCGGCGCCTGACGCAGCTCTCACGTACTTTCCTTCATTTTCATGATCTTAAGGCGATTCTAACGCAGTATGAGCTGCCGCTGGGCTCGTTCATTGTCCGTCCGTGTGCGCACCGGGCTCATTACGAACGACCCTGTCGAAAACACCCGTTCTTGGAACGCCGTTGTGGTGCCCCGTCCCAGCCAGACGCGTGCAAGCTTGGCAATCGATGGGTACTTGTCCTGGCCAACCTCTGCAAACCAACGACAAATATCAATGGTCCCGCACAGTTGCTCAACGTTCCACACACGAATCTTTCGCTTCCTATCGCGCACGCTCAGCTCGGCGAGCACCTTGTCAAGCTCGTCCTTGTTGGAGTATTGCCTCTTCACCCCTTCAGCCCACTCAACTCGAAGCCCAAGCCACTCCTCCAAAACAGCGTCGGCGTTGGCGTTGAGTGAAGCCTCAGCAGTGCTCTCCTCGGTCGGACGTGAAACCCAGTGGCAGTCAATCTTCGTCGGCTATGGGGCTAGACTGGATCTTTCGAAGTGAGCACCCCGGAGAGGCCAGAGAACCACCCATTGCTACGGCCTTTCAAAGATCCAGGCTGGTTGAAGTTTGCAGAGGCGGTAGAGGCCAGAGAACTGCAAGATCCAGGCTGCTTGAAGCTCGCGTCAGACTAGTACTGGATAGTAGTACTACTAGTAAAGATATAGTACTACTAGTCTCCATATTTTCGTTACTATAAAATGTTCAGTACTAGTTGGGAAAACCTCGTTACTATAGTAATAGTAGCGGTAGTAATAGTAAGATAAATAGTAATAGCACTACTAGTTTTGAGGTTACTACCGATCCCTGATTATATCCACTCAACATATTAATATCCCTTAGGCCCAAAATCACAATCAACGGGGATCAGACATCATAAACAAGTAGTAGGCGAGCCTGTCTGTCAGTCCGTCCGTCTGTTTGAGTGTCCGTTGCCGAGCGATAGCGACGGCGGCTCCGATTCGCAAAAAACAGTAATTAGCCGCCGAAGGCGGGCCCTCATTGGCTGAAAAACGGCCTTCCAAGCAGCCGAGCGCAGCGTAGGCCCTCATTGGCTAAAACTACGGTAAGTTGGTGTGGATTACATAAAATTGATGTGGTGTACATGGAATCGTACTTAGGAGTACGTAGCTTATCGCTCAGCAGAGCTCAGCGAGGGCCCCTCATTGGCTAAAACTTTAGGAACTTGATGTGTACTACATTAGGTTGATGTGGTGTACATGAAATCGTACATAGCCGAAGTAAATGTAAACAAAAGCCAAATGGACCCCTTCACCTGCGCAACCTGCAGCGCCCGGGTGGTGCCGCCACCCGTAGACACCGACGGGCTCGGGCTTCAACGGCGGCGGTGCTCCTGCTGCGAGGCGCTCCTTTCCTGGGATGCGTTTGCTGTGGGAGGTGCTCGGGCGGGTGCCCGTCGCTGCGTTGCGTGTGTGAACGGCCCCGACCGCCACGTGTACTGGCACCGCGCGGAGCCTGCTCCGATCCAACCACTGCCAGACCAGCGCAGCAACGAGCGGAGCTGGTGGCCGCCGCGATGGACCCTTCACGAGCATCAATTGTGCCGCCTCGCGAGGACCGAGAGCGACGCCGACGCAGACACCGTCGCCGTATGCAGCCCCGCCGCCGCAAGAAACAACAGAAGGAATAGACGGTAACGTAATACAGGGTTTCCATTGGCTAAAATATTGGTTTGGGTTTACATAGTAGTATATAGATTACCGAGAGGCGATATGAAAGCTGATAGAGGATAGTATGAGAGACGATATGATTCGTGGCGATAGGTAGGTGGTAGATTGACGAAAGGCGACGATACGTAGATCAAATGTAGACAATATCGGCTAGGCGATAGGTTGATGTGGGACGATAGTACACGTTCGAGAGCCGATAGTATCAGTGTCGATAGGAAGTATGAGAGACGGTAGTATGAAAGATATGCAGAAAGGGACGATAGATATATCGATTGAAAGAGAGAAACCATTAATGAGAGACGGGATAGTATAGTATGAGAGACGATAGCATAAGAGACGATAGAGACAAGATAGTATGAGGGACGATAGTATGAGAGACGACAGTATGAGAGACGATTGTATGGGACACGATTGTATGGGACACGATTGTACGGAAGGCGATAGTATGAGAGGTTATAGAAAGACGACATGTATAGGTATGATAGATGACCTGTAGACAAGATATGTGGTAGGTGCGGTCGATAGAAACGATTGGTAGACACGATAGATATACCCGACAGATAGGAGATAGACATCATATGTAGGTGGGGAAGATGGATATAGAGTGAGGACAGGTAGAGACGATAAAAAGTCAATAGACACTGTGTAGAGAGAGACAATAGGTAGATAGTGGCGATGTTTAGTGACTGTAGGTATAGAGCGTAGGAAAAGAGACACGATAAGTAGAGAGGAACGAGAGGTAGAGGACATAGCGTACATAGTGACCTCGGACGCTATGTAGAAACGATTAGAGTAATTGGTTATGCATAGATTCATACCACTTTGATGTATTGGATACGGGATAAAAATTTCGCCCCGTGAAGCGAAGCGAAGAGGGCGGCCCACTTAACTGGGACAAACCATTGGCCCACCGCCGCGTAGCGGCGGCAAACGCCTAGTCCCCGTAAGAAAGAAATCTGTCCGTCCGTCTGTCCGTATGTTCGTTCGCACCCCCAGGTAACGCAAATCCGGACTTTTGGTTGGCTAAAAATAGCTGCCGAGCGCAGCGAAGGCGGCGCCTCATTCGCTAAAAATGGCCTTCCAAACAGCCGAGCGAAGCGACCTCATTGGCCAAATTTAAACACTGTCATACTGACTACGATCGGTAGCACGATCCCGACCATATCCGGTCTTTCCATTGGCCGAAATGAAAACATTTATGTAGGGACACGAAACAAACGATTGGTCAATAACCGCACGGTCGGCCTGCCTGTGATTATTGAAATTACAAAAACAAAACCTGGAGTGGGGACTGCCAATCGGGAGTAGTAGCATGTTCTTTTTGCAATACCTTGCCAGGTCGTTGCCAGGCATTTTACGATGCTGGTGCCTGGCATCGAACACAGCTGGCACTGTGCATGATATATATCGGCACTGTACATACAACGTGCTCTACTCTGTGTACTGTACTCTCAGTCTATCAATTATATTATTTATGCAACACCCCGTATACTATTTACACTATATGCTGTGTGCATTGTACTAAACTATACCTATACGCCATTTACAGGACTGTGTAATATACACTACTTATACGCCATTTACAGGACTGTGTAATATACACTACTTAAGTACGCATAATAAACACTCAATGTATTAATACCGTAAATCACGGCAATCATGCAAGGTACGGCGAACATGCAACCTTTTCGTAAAAACTCCATCAGTGTGTATTTTCTTTACCAATATGTGGAAGCTTTTGTATGTGAGGTGGTCAATTAGATTTTACAGCCTCAAACAAACTTTTTACGATTTGACTTGGTTTCTACTCTTTACGGCCTTGTATGATCGCCGTGATTTACGGTACAACCTTCACTCTAATTAGTCGTGCTTCGAATATAGTCATCAAAGTGTACGTTTTCGTGACACAGCTCTTTACAAAATTTTACATTTGAGCTGAAATTTGCACAAAGACACCTGATTTCGTATGTACATGTAGATGGGCGCTATAAACTGGTATCACTCTTCACTATACATTGTATTGGAGAAGTGAAAGCTTCTCACAATGAGAGACGACAAAAGAAGATGATAATATGAAATACAACATATGAGAGACGATACACGATTGCTGGGAGGAGATGAGTAGATGTGGGGCGTTAGTACGAGATGCGAGAAAGTATGCTAACGATACGTAGAGACGATCGTATGAGAGACGATAGGAAGAGCGACAAAAGAAAGAGATACGATCGTATAGAAAACGATAGGAAGAGAGATAACAGAGCAAGAGATGATTGAATGCGAGACAATAGTATGAGAGACGACATGTAGACGAGATAGGTAGGTGTAGTCGATAGAAAGATAGACACGTTATGTAGTCACGATAGATATACATGAAATATATAAGAGATATACGATGTGTCGATGGTGGACGATATGTACTGCTCATCGACAACCCCGCCGTGGATCCAGATGAGGACGAGGAGATTTATCCGGGAGCTATTCCGTGAGGTATGCGGGGCATGGTAGACGAAATGTACTTATTCGAGCAGGTGGTGCTCAACACCCTGAACATCAGTGGCATCCCACCCCACAAAGTGAAACTAAAGAAGGGGATGCCGGTCATCATGATGCGGAACTTAAATCCCGACCTGGGGTTGTGCAACGGAACACGCCTGCGAATCGTCGAACTCAAAGATCATGTCATCCACGCCACCATCATGAACGGCGACAGGCAAGACCAGCATGTGTTGATCCCGCGCATCGTGCTTATCAGCGATGGCAACATCCGCTATTTCGGATTCAGTTTGAGACGCAAGCAGTTTCCTGTCCAGACTGCCTTTGCCATGACAATCAACAAGGCGCAGGGACAAACGGTACAGTACCTGGGACTGTACTTGGCGACGCCTTGCTTTTGCCACGGTCAGCTGTATGTGGCCATGTCAAGGGTTACGTCGAGATCGAGATTCAAGGCGTTGGTCGAGTATCCAGAGCGGAAGGAAGAAGACGGAGTGTACACGGCCAATATAGTCTACTGACAGCTCTTCGAGACGGCGTAGGCAGCGACTTTGTATGAATGCATTTTTTACGAAATCAATACATTTGTCACTTTGCATAGCGCGCTAATTGTTGACAGTCACCATTCCCATTCCCCATCGAGCGAAGCGAAGGCAGCCACTCTGATCGGTGAGAACCTAGGCGACATACTAAGGAGGCGAGTGCAGCGAGTACGCCTGCGGTTTGAAGTCGGTGTGCGAAGCACGCGGGTGCAAACTCAGGACCAAGCAGGAGTTGACTGTCAAGCGAAGGCGAAGCTTGCGAGCCGTAGCGGGCGTAAGGTTCATGGAGATGGGAACCACGTCAGTCGAGCGTAGCGAGTACGCCTGCGGTTTGAAGGCCGTGTGCGAAGCACGCGGGTGCAAACCCAGGACCCAGCAGTGCTTGACCGTCAAGCGGAGGCGAAGATTGCTAGCCGTAGCGGGCTTAGTTTTGTTGTATAAGTCATCAGTAAAATATATGGATTTAAAACATAAGCGGGGCATAGTAAAAAATAGTAGTGAAGCGAGCTGGAACAGCGAGCTAACGGGCACCAACCAAACATGCACCCACCGCCCGCAACGCGGGCGGCGCTCGGCTAGTGGACACCGTAATTGAGAATCGTCTTGTAGAAAAGTCTAGCGAAAACAGCACAGCTTGGATAGGACTCGCTCACGGCAGTTGACGTTTTGGTGCTCAGAGCGACAAATATCATCAATAAAACTGTACCACGAGAATTATCGGAACAAAACGTTGTCGTTTGGGATACACACTGCTATGGAGCTTGCTCGAGACTTGAATAATACCAACGAGTTTATGTAGACGGACACACAAGGCGAGATTCACTCCAACGCGTGTGAAAAATCCAGAACGGAGTTGATACGGAGCGAACATAAGCACTTGTAAATTACAGCTCGTTGTACCAGATCGATAACCAGATCCAGCATCTACACGAAGCAGAATCGTATAGCAGTGAGGATTTTCGTGGGTTTCGCAAAGTTTTTGGTGGTTTTTGCCGAGGATAGTATGCGAACTATGGGTGTAGCTTGTCAACCGCATCCGAAAGCACGAAGATGCATCAGCCTCAATTCATTTATGCAATGTCCATGCATCAGGCTACTTTGTCTTGTCACGTTTATTAAATTCTCCACTTTTTGTAGGGTTTCGGCGTATCTCGATCAATCATCACCAACTTTCTGTGACGGGTAGAGATGCTCTTACTCACATTCCTGAGCAAACAGTAATACCGACAAATACGATCGCTTCGTAACTTGTCGTTAAACGCGTTGGTGCTTGCGCAGATCGCTCCCTTGTCCTTCTTGCTCTCGTTTGTTGGTGGAGAGTGGATGTTGGTTCCCGCCCTCTTCCTCTTCATTTTGGCCTCCCACGCAAGCTGCTGGTGCATGGTTGCAATACCCTGGTGCGTCCACAAGTCCTTGAGACGCAATCCTTTTCAGGCCCTCGTCTGTCATCGCTTTGGACAAAACTGCCCTACCAGTCGACCGATATTCGTACTCCACATCACGACGATGACGTAAGTCACCATCTACGAGCGCCATAGGATCCCACACGGATTCTGCGAGACTTGTCAATCTGGAAGCCACTTCCTCATCTAGAAACGGGTACGCTTCACGACGCAGCGAGCAATAGCACATCGTGAACCCGAACTCCGGGGATGCCGTGTTCGCTTCGTCCGAATCGTTCAATTGCTTGGCATAAATGAACCGATACTTCGAGCTGTTTTGTTCATGGACGTTCATGTGAATGACGTCACGGAAAGGTTTCTTGCTTAGCGGATTCGCAGGAGGGGTTTCTTTCGGCGGGTTCGCAGCATGGTTTCCTTCCGCTGGGTCCTCTTTCGACTCTTCATCCTCGTCGTCCTTCATCTTCTTCTTCTTCGTCTGCTCCTCGTCCTCCTTCTTCGGCTTCTTCTTCTTCTCTCCAAACACGAACGAAGGGCACAACTTGTTCGCTGCCGCCGTGGAAAACCCTTTGTCTGAAGGGTGTCTGTTTTTCACCTGTATCAAAATCATCGACGCCTCCGTCTTCCACTCCGCCTTCGAGCCCACAATTACCTTTTCCTTCCGAAATATTGGAATCAACAAATCCGCTCCTTTCTGGTTGCGGGAAACATCCCTGCGGCCCGACGCCCCAGCAAATACCACAGCGTATCCTCATTTGGAAGAAACTTCAGCTGGACGAAGTGAGTGAACCTCATTTGCCAGTCATCCCACTTCGAGCACCAGTCGTTAAAAGCCGTCGTTGTCTCTTGGTCTGGCTTGGCCATTTTTTCTTCAGTATTGGCATCTTTCCAACACCCAGCTCTTTCAAGAAGTCCTGCACAAGTATAAACTTGCCTGTAATATCGCACTGATGAATCGTTTTTCACCCATCACGCATTTATCCATCGCAAGAAGCAGCACAATACGAGCGACCATCTCACCGACTTCGCCAGTATCCAGCGCTTCATCCAGTATCAACTTTTGAGCTGAGGCAGAATATACTTCGATAGAGCGTCATCATGTCCATACCACACTTTCATCGCGCCCAAGGTGAGTATTGGGTCTGACGCATAGCTGCTCAAGTGCCCGTCTTTCTCAAAATTCACATATGCGAGGATCGCCATGAAGTCTGCGATGATCCTTGACGCCAAAGCCGACGTCGATTTCGGTCGCACACCCAATCGACAGAGCATGGATGCAACACCAAACATCGTATCCTCGTTGTAGCATCCGCGTCGACTTTTCAGGTCGCACCCCAGTAGCAGTTTGTTCGCTGCAAGACGGACCACGTCAGCTGTAGTTGTTTTGGGAACTCCACATTTGACAGCTTGATCGGTGAACGTCCTCTCCCACATGGGACGACCCATCCGCTCCAAGCCTCCTTTTCGCTGCCAGTCAAGGTGGCCTTGTACGCGACGATATCACCACTGCGATCTTTGCAACCCGTGCTTGGATTGCCCACGCAGACCTTATCCTCTGTCTTCGTTTCAATTTCCAACATTTCGGAATCTGCCATCTCTCCTGCGTCCAACATCACTTCATCCCGCTCTGCTTCGCTCACCACTTCGTCATCATCTCGCTTCCTTTTCTTCAGATCAGTCATAATATTTGCGCAATGCGTTCGCCAAAGCACATCCATCGTGTGAGTAAGCACAAAAGGCGGGAACGATGCTCGCTCCTGGTGTTTACACTTTCCAGACCATGGCCCTATCGATGACGACTGAGCTGGATACACAATGTTGGGGTTCGTATCCACGAGTACTCCGAAAATGCCCCCTCCAGTGTTGATTTGATTGTTCGCAAGAACGAGAGCCTCGCACAGCAATTGAAGGTAGTTGATGCTGTTGTGTTCGAGAGTAAGCAGGGACCTGGCTTCGTCAATGGCCAAGATCACCAGTGGCGCGTTCGAATCCTCGGTGTCGTAGTTCTCCTTCACTGTTTCCTCGGACGCCTCCAAATGATCTGCCACGGAATTATCGGCCTTGACGTCTGTGAAAAGCTTCGTCCACGCTCTCTGAATATCCGTGCGATGCTTGTGTGCGTGACGGTATATCGCTTGCAGACGATAACTCATCGCTACATTAGTAGATCCTCTTGCAAACAACCAACCACGGAGCTTGTCCGTATCCCGTCGATTGGTGCAAGCGCGTACACATGTACAACACTTCAGCTTTGAGTCAGGCTGTTGGGCCTGTCGTGCAAGCTCCAGAAGCAATCGACCCTTCCCGAACCCGGAACTTTGAACGAACACCACATACGGTGCTTTGAACGATTCTTTCTGCTCGCAGTACAGTACGTCCACAAGTATTTCTCGAACTCGACCCTCCCATCGCTAACGTACTCGGTATAAACTCGAGCCGCTTGATCTCGTCTTTTGTCCATTTCACATAGCTGGTCGCTCCCAAACTTTTCTTCTTGACGTCTTCCACCACCAACTTGGCCACTTTTTCTGCATCAGTCATAATAATAGCACAGAATCCGCTAGCCGCATCCAGAGAACAGAACCACAGATATGCCTCCAGGTCAGTTAGCAGGTCGTCAACCAGTGGCATGGCGTACTCCATAATCGCCGTGATTGCGTTGACCATCTTGTAATCGATGCACAGGCGAATGTCAACTCCATTTTTCTTCAACACAATCACGATCAGGGACGCCCATGGGCTGTCTGAGAACGCTACCAGCCGATCCTTCAGCAAACCCTTCCGTAGTTCATATAACTTCGCCCATTGTTTCAACGGTGTGCGTCGAGCTCTCTGTCGGATTGGCGGGTGCCCTGCACATCGATGTCGCAAAACAATTAGCGTGCGAACTGACCCACTGAGTTTGTCAGAATTCTTATCCTCGTAATACATTTCAGCCACCTCAGTAGTAATATTCAGCAGGTTACGCAGTGATTTTCTTTTTCTTAGCTTTATTTTACAAGGAGAATAGGTTTAACCGTTTCTTATGCGATGCTAGGGGTTTCATCGACGCAACCTCTCGACCAGCACCCAACGCTTTAGGAGTGTTCGTAGACAGCTTAACCGTTTCTAATCCCCAAATGTTGGTTCAGAAGCGTCCGTACAACCTCTGACCATTGGGTGAGGTAGGGCTACATCTATGTGACAGCGCTTCATCACGCCTTTTTCCCGCTTAACTACGATATCAAAATTCTCCCTCCCTTCTCTCTCATCTGCCGCGTGAAGATAAGATGGTAACGCTCTTTTGTGCGATCGTTGGTGCAGCGGGAAGCGTGTTCTCCATCGACATTGACACGAACAAGTCCGTGGATCACTTGAAGAAGGCGATCAAGGAGGAGAAGCCGAACAAGATCCAGTGTGATGCGGACGAGCTGCAGCTCTTCCTGGCGAAGAAGGGCGACGCGTGGCTGAAAGATGACGATCCTGCTGCGCTGGAGTTGGAAGAAGGAAATACGCATCAAGACATTCAAACGGTGATCGATGGCGAGAAGATGAGGGCGACGAAGACTTTGCAGCACTGGCTGTTTGACAAGAACAAAATGCCGCAGCCATCCACTGACCAAATCCACGTGCTGGTGGTGGTTCCGGAAAGTTCAGCGAAAGAAGCTACGGCCGCCTTGACGCCGGTGATTATTGACCAAGTGGAGATATGAGAAGATGCTATCGATTTCCATATCAACATGCACACGCTCGAAAGAAGGGAACGTGATGACAACATTGGGTTACAAGTACTCGACCATTGATGTCGCGGAAGACATAGATGGCTCGATTCATCCTTACGCATGGCACGAAAACGTAGCTGAGGACCACTTAGAGCAACGGACGGGGTACATGCAGTACTTTCGAGACAACCTTCCGGGTGTCTTGAATCAAGACGAAAGCAGAACAACTCCTTCAAGATCTTCCCCAAGACTGAAGCCCAAGTATTATCTGAAGGACTCAACGCAGGTGAAGAACTTGCTCGACTGCGATGTTTCAAGCAGTTTGCCCTTCAAAGTGAAGGGGACGACGGATATGATGATTATCGACGAAGCGGCAAACTCCATGGATGAAGTTTTTGCTGGTCTTCACTTTGTGATCGAACTCAAGAAGGAACAGTGTGGTGCCAAAGAACGATGCCAAATACTGCTTGAGTTGGTTGCGGCGGACTTGAAAAGTGAAAACCGTTGTGCTCCTGTGGGATTGCTCACCAACTTGAACAACTACTGGTATTTTCTGTGGTTCACGCCAGGCAGAGAAATCGCGAGATTGACGCTCAGGTGTCCTAACGGATTCCAAATGATGAAAGAACTTCTGAAGGAGACAAATAGGGTTGCATCAACTGGAGTGTTTCCCATGCGGATTCCTTTCTTGCGTGTACCTCTTCCGAAGCGTCAGAAGTTGCTCAAAGCTGCACCTGCAGGCGATGATGCCGCAACAGAAATGCTGGAGAGATACGAGTTGATGTCTGATGAGCTCAGTCCGGAGTTCTTGCTGGCGAGGAGGATGGAATACGAATTTCGAATGGTTCGTGCAATGCCGATTCACAGTGGAATGTACTCCTAATGGTTTAGATAAGAAGCCGAGTCTGGACCAAATCAAGTTATCCAGGAGCTCACTGCAGACGCTGCCACTGCTTTACTAGTTATCTTAAGGTGAAGAAGACTCAAAATTCGAAGCAGTGATAAATGAATATCCTTATTAAGCACACATGCCTGGAATCGTTAGATTCAATATTACTGGTAGTAAACAATTCAGCTCAACGTAACTTGCTACTTTTGCTCCTTAATTATTGTTTATCCTAACAAATGTAAATATATAAAGATGGCGTTCTCATCCGATAAATATCAACTTAACAAGGAGCGTATCAAAGCCGCTCAAAAGCGCTACTATCTCAATACGAGAGAAACACGTATCGATAAGCAGCGAGAGTACGATGAGAAGCACCGCGATCAAATTAATGCTCAAAAGCGAAACTCGTACGCGGTAAAGAAAAAATCGAACTTAAGCAAAGTGAAACCGAAATTACCAGCGAAACCTAACTTAGCTAATTAATTAAAAAAATCGAAAATAGAAAGTCGATACTGAGATAGACCGCACCTAAATCACTTTTAGGAGTTGATGATAGCTACATTCAATTTCTATTTGGATGCGATACAGTATCAGAGATCTCTAAGGTGGATTTAGCGCGCAATTTACTTCCTCGATCGACTGTTGGATTTGGTAAGCACAAGACCAAATCGTTCGAATGGGTCAAGGCCAACGATAAAAATATTATCATTGGCTCCAAAGTCTTGACAAGGCTTTTGCCAGGTATCTCTAAATTAATTTTTTTGCAGATTTTTCTTGAGGTCTAACATATAAAGACGATCCTGAGCGAAAAAAGTATAACTATAACGACGACCCCACGAGGGGAAAATGTAACCACCGATAATATATAGCAAGTGTGTTTGCCTACGAACTTGAGGGATTAAATAGATTAAATATCCGAGCTATTAAATTGGGGAGCAGCTACCGAGTCAAGGTTCGTGGTAGAACCGGTACGATGGTATATGTTAGCAACATTTCCAACCGTAAGAATCAGGAACTCGTAGCTAAGCAATATAAGGTCTCTACGGATCAACTCAAAAGCACATGTCGGCTAACTACAAAGCTGATCCTAAGTACCGTTTCTACAACAATAAAAAACATGGAGTCTCATCTATATGAGAGTATCCAGGCCTCAGAGTTCTATGACAAGCTTGAGAACGTTCTCGCAAGCCAGAAGAATGATTTCAAGGTCAATATCGCTCTAGGATATGATCTAATCAGCAAGATGGATGATAGTTTTAGTCAATTTTGGCATCCACACATTGCTAACACGTCTGTATTTGAAAGACCGGTTGCCATCAACAGCAAGGCAGACATTCGTAAGAAGGTCATTTCCGAGATTCGATCAATGGAGTTAGTCGACAAGCTCAACTACCCATCGAGTGGATATTAGCTTAAGGCGATAACAGGATTTAAGATTTTCATTTACCATCGCAAGCATGCCCTTGGAGATAGCGAGGTTGTCATCCCCAAGATCATCCGCGATAACAAGCGTGTTATCAACTTCCCGAAAACGAACAACAAATGCGTTTTCCACTGCATTGCTTACCACACCCAGTCTGGTACTAAGAAAGACCCACGGTTCATTCAGGCTCTGGTGAAGGCGGTGTTCAAGCGCTACTGTTCTTTCAAGGGTATTATTTATACACTGAGTCTGTTCCGTAATTTCAAGTCGATCGATCTTCTACAGCTTGATGAGGTGGAGGAATGCTTCCAACTGAGCATAAATGTATATTCGATGAATGTGGCTTCTGGGAAGGTTGAATGCATTCGCCGATCGGACAAGGTGTATGAGGCGATCAAAATTCTCTCCTCGAGAATCCCGCTCTCTACATCACCAACCTGGACATGCTCCAGAGTGAGTACCAGTGTTCGAAGTGTGAGATGATTTTCATTAGCCATGACAAGCATAACAACCACAGAAAAAAGTGTGAGCTCGTAAAAATCGAGAGCGTCACAGTTCAACCAACTATCAACAAGCCAGTTCAGAACACTATTAAATCATTGCTCACGAAGTACTCGATCAAGGCTATGGACCAGTATCTTGACCATTTCATCGTTTATGATTTCGAGGCCATTCTTAAGCCGACTGTGGTACAACATGGATCAACATGGATAGAGCACTGTCTTCACAAACGAGCACATTACGGTATCAGTTTCGGAAGCGGATAACTTAACAGAGGAGGTGCGTTGCTTTGTAGATGACGTCCGAAGGCCTTACTTACGGATATGCTCAAATATAATGGCGATGTGGGCTCGAAGATCCAGCAATACAACGTATCCAAGTTTGAGTCGCTCCTCCGTAAGATCATCAACGCCCACAGATTAACAGGTATGGAGATTCCTGGAGTCGATTTAGGTAAAACTTACACTATGGACGACGTAGATAGGTGGATTCGGGAAGCCAAATATTCCACCTTCTTCGATTTCCACAGCATCATTGGTTTTGGTAAGCACAGGGCGGATTATGGTAAAATCAAGCAACAGCTCGATCAAGTAACGGTATTTGGCTTCAACAGCGGCCGCTACGATATCAACCTCACCATGAACGATATGGTTGCTGTTATCGGCACCAGAAACATCAACTCTGTTATCAAGAAGCCTTGCTACATGTGTATCGCCACCGATGATTTGAAAATGCTTGATTTTACTAACTACGTCCCGGCTGGTACTAGCTATGACAAGTATCTTACTACATATCTCGGTGGATGCAAGTGTGATGACAAGATTCGTTGTCTCTGTGGTCTTGGTAAGGGCTATTTCCGTACGAGTATATCAAAGCTTTCGACGTGCTCAGCGAAACCAAAATCCCTCCCAAATCAGCATTCGATAGTGCGCTTCGTGGCACTAGCATCAGTAATTCTGACTACGAGCGGTAAAGTTCGTGTGGAAGCACTATGAGATGAAGTCTATCAAAACCTTACTCATTTGGTACAATAATCTCGATGTAGTTCCATTCATCAAGGCTATCAAGGCCCAGCGTGAGCTGTTCTAGGGGTTCGAGCTGGACATGTTTGCCGATGATGTATCCCTTCCACGACTGAGTGAGAAGGTCATGTACCAGACGTGCTTCAACAACCTCAAAAAGCAGAGCAGGGAGCCAGCAAAAGCCTTCAGATTTCCTACTAAGCGCATGGGTGGATACAGAAGCCAGGATGCGGATGCTGGTCGCGATTACGACATGACTGTCGAGCATTTGAATGATCTACTCAAGCGGCAGAAGTACTTATGCGGTCTTTGCTACTGTCAACTGACCATAGATACAGCATCATCCGACCGTGTCAATAACAAGCTAGGTCCTATTGATGGAAACTGCATCGAATGCAATGCCGCGAGGACATGTCGCTCAGCGGGTTCCGATACAAAAGCTAGTTGACTTCAACTCGGATAGACTGGTCTATAGCATTGATAAGGAGGAATCGGAGATTTATGGTAAGATGAGAGCCAACATTGCTGTAGGAGCATCAATCATTTTCAACCGCTACGCTAAGCGTAACCAAACCAAGATTCTAGATGACAAGATGTGCAAAAAGATCATCGGCTTCGATTCTACCGCTCTGTACCTATGGGCACTTGGTAATGATATGCCATGCGGGAGACTGACCACCATCGAGGCTTATGATGGAATCATCGACGATATCAAGAACGACAAGATCTTTGGCTTCCTTGAGTGTGATATTCGGACGCCAGAGCATATTTCAGCGAGATGACCCCATTTTCAAGAATACGGTCATCGATTGTGAAGATCAGGGCATCATTGGTGCTCACATGTACGAATACGACCAGGCTCTAGAATCAGGTCGTGTAAATCCTTCCCGCAAGCTAATTGGTAGCTACTTTGGAGAGAAGATTCTCATTTACGCTCCTTTGCTCAAGTGGTACCTTTCCCACGGTATGGAGATCACCAAGACCTACAGCTTCATCAATGCTAGCTCACACAAAGCATTCTCCCCATTTATGGATGCTGTGTCGAACGCACGACGGGAGGGTGATGCTGATAAGTCTAAAGCCATGATTGCAGAAATGATGAAACTGGTGGGCAACAGTGCTTTCGGTCGATCTGGCGTGGATATGACTAAGCGCAAGGAGATCAAGTACGAGTCAGACGATGCCATAATCAAATCACGTATCGAACACTTCACATTCCATGGTCTCGATGAGCTGAACGATACCGCTGAGATCACCATGAAAAACGACGAATTAAGAACAACCTCCCGATCCATCTGAGTATTGCAATCTATCAGCTCACCAAGCTGATAATGCTTCAGTTTTACTACGACTGCATTGACTTTTACTTCGATCGCAGCGAATTCCAGTACCAGGAAATGGACACTGACAGTGCCCCTATCGCTTTCCGTTGTGAGAATCCATTCCAGAACTGCATCAAACCTGAGCTACGTGAGCACTTAAATCAGCACAAGTACGAGTGGTTCCCACGTGATTACAACACTGAGGTTCCGAAATTTGATCGCCGTACGCCTGGCCTTTTTAAGGATGAGTGATCTGGTGATGCGATGGTCTCAATATCGAGCAAGACCTACATCTGCTACCTGCCTGACTCCGAGTACAAGGTCAAAGTCAGCACCAAGGGAGTTTAGCAGGGTCGAGGTCGCAACGAGGATGTACTCAACCCAGATGGGTTCGAGACTGTCGTATCACCCTTCAGGGTACTAACAAAGGCTTCCGCATTAGCAAGGCGTCCAAATCGATAATTACATGCACGCAAAGGAAAACTGCCCTCAATTACTACTACTATAAGCTGCAAGTACTGTCAGATGGGATTTCAACAATCGTGCTCGATATTTAAAGGAGTCTAATAAATTGTTCATTTTTTATGGACTATAACATAGTCATGGCGGAGCTCCTGAATAAACTTTATTACGAGCCTAAAACCGGGTATGTTGTTGCTCAAGCTCTATATGAGAAGGCGAGAGAGTTAGACCCCAAAAAATAACTTTCAAAATAGTGAAGGAATGGTATGCGACTCAGTCAGACATTCAACGATTCCAGGAGCAGAAGAAGAAGTACGATGGGTTTAAAATCACGTCACACAACCCAAATTGGTGGCAGATGGATCTCGGTTTCTAGGAGAGTCGCCCAATATTGACATGCATGCATAGCAACCCACGACGTGGCTACGCTAAGCTACTTAAAACTAAGACTGCATCGGCTGTATTGACTGCAATCAAATCATTCGTTCGCCTACAGAAAGTAGATATCCTAACGAGTGATAACGGCAGCGAATTCATGAACAAGGACGCTCAAAATTCTTCAAAACCAAGAAAATCGAACATTACAACAACGATCCAGGAGACCACGGAGCCATGGGTAAGATTGAACGCTTCAGCAGAACGCTGATGCAGCGCCTGACTAAGATAAGGCTGACCGAAGGTCGGCCGGGAGGATTTCTCCCGCTCCATCACCGAAAGCGATCACCCAGAAACTTATTGCTGACCTGATCGACAACTATAACAGCACCACCCACAGCTCTATTTGGATGACCCCAAACGAGGCAAAAGGCAAGGTCATGGAGTCGGAGCTGAATCATAACCGAGCAGAAGCAGACAAGGTTGAAACCGAGTTTGAGGTTGGTTCACATGTGTTGTATCGGCTCAAGAAACATACGTTTGATAAGGAATCCGCTCGCTGGAGCAAGGGTGTATATTCAGTCGTCGGAATGGATGGATATCGAGTCCAGATCAAATTAAAAATGGCCACACCCTCTACAAGGCTCCGAACGATCTCAAAATGGTGCAATCGGAGATAACAGACGCAACGATCAAGAGGAACGATATTATTGAGGCGGAGAAGATATTAGACCTCAAGAAGGTGCGGAATGGAAAGTACAAATATCTTGTTGAGTGGGTTGGCAAAGAGCTTGACAGTTAGGAGCCACAGGATAATTTATGATTGATAAATAAGAACAAGAGATCAACACTCGAGAACGCATACTGGGCGTCAGAAAAAGAAGAAGATAAATGAACAACAATTAGCTTGATAGTATAAATAGTAGAGACATCCTCTTAAGTATTGAGTTCAGATATATTTAACTTGGTATGTTTTTACAGATTTTTCTAAAGTATGTTGACTTGATATATATATATTCCCACAGCTTAATAATGTGCCCCAATTGTTTAGATAAAGAGCGGGAGCTCGCCACGCTTCGGCGACAGATATGGATTATTAAAGAGGTGAGCAGGATCAAAAATGGGTTACTTGATCTAGATCCAGTATCCAATTTTTGAACAACGGTAGCTAATGTGAAGTATCAAAATGAGCTCGAGGAGATATTTGGAGTACCGTTCCACTGTATCAAGAACCGATATATTAATTTATTAAATGAGCGGAACCATATTTGCCATGCGTTTATGCCACATCGTAATGATTCGGTAATGCCTACGTTCTGGTAGCGAGCGAGGCTCGGACGTAGGCATAGTCTTGAGACCCTGTCAGAGTATTTATGCCCACTCTTTTTTATTAGCACTCATATACAGGTTAATATGTTCCATAACTTTACTTCACTAGATCAGAGAGAACAAAAGCGGCATGAGCTGCTTGAAAGGGCTCAGAGACGAGTTCGCCAAACGAAAGCCAAGCGTGGCGAGCATCCTGGGCCAGCGATGTTGATAAAGCATTTACTACGGTAGCTAAGAAATCAACCGAATCGACTCAGACCGACATATCGGAGAAAAAGTCTGAGTAGTGAAAACTCCGTGAAAAACCCTGAGGTATCACCAGTTATGGTTGAGACATCTATGAACACGAATCGTGTGAATATGACTGATAGAAACGTCCAAGCTCGTCCTCAAACATATGATGCTGGGATCGATAGTACTCGCACGATGGTTGATGCTGGTACTCAGCCGTTTGATGCTAACATTTCTACTATAAGAGCTACAAAACCTGTAGACACAGAGGATCAGGTCGCTGGGCGGGAGTGGATCAAGGCCTTGTTCTCTAACAATCCGAACTGGAGTTCTTTAGGAATCTTTCCTATTCGAAAAAACTGGAAGAGATGATAAGAGATACTTCTTAGGAGATAAAACATCTCTAAGGCTCGCTTCTAACGGGAACAAAACCAAAAACGATCAAACTATCGACTGGATAGCCACTGAAGCAAAAATCAGGGATATATTGTATGGCGGAGAAAGCAACTCAATCGATGAAGTTGGGGCCATGCGTGATCAAGTCACTATGACGCGAACACTTGCGCGATTGGAAAAGAAGATGGGAGCAGGCGAAGAACTAGAGGATCTCGATGTTATCCTTAAGGATCGAAGACTACCTGACATCCGTTTTTGTCGGAAATCAACGTCGACAACATCTGACAACGAGCAAAGCCGATTCCAGTTGCTATGGATTATTTAAAAAATGGGAGATGCTGGAGTCTAATGGCCTGATGAAGAGTATCTTACCAATCTTCAAAGAAATGTACAAATCTGACGAAAGCAGCCCGAATCAATTCGTTTGGGTAAAAGGTTCCATTGATGTGTATGGCAAAGGATCAAATCTGAAGCATACATCAGCAATAAAAAAGTTGATTGTGAATCGACACTTAGAGAATTTTGGAAAGGTGAAAAGCAGAGGCTTAAAACACACTATGGTAGGGGCAAGTGAGGTCGAAAAGACTATTAAATCATCCAAACCTACAGGTGATAATGATGAGCGAGAGGCACGTTATGATATTAAAACTAGATTAGATGAAGAGAGAGATCATAAATTGTCAATCCTTGATAGCGAAGCTAAGAAAATACTGTACGAGTACTACAAGAGTCTTTTCGATAAGAAGGTTGTGATTCCATTCCGTCTTCGCCCTATTGTAGGTTACAACAAAGGTGTAAGAGTTCACGACACGTATTATGTTGGTGTCCCAAGTGAGGATCGATATCTAAATATTATAAACAAAGAATATAAGTCTATATCTGGAAAAGTTTGGACTGATTTAATGAAGACTATTCAATGGATGGATACGTTTCTATCCCTGCTTGATAGATTGGAATATGCATATCGCACTGCAAGCAATACAGAAGCCCCAGCAGGCAACGATGAACTGAAAATGATTAATAATGTAAATGCCAATCTTAAGATTATTCGTGAAGTCATCTTCAACAACGCATCTGATATTAAGCAAGAAAGTGCAGAGCCATACGATCACGATGAGCAGCTACCGAAGATCCACGACGATGCAGAGGGGCGTTCCAAGAGTATGGAGAGGCTCAGAGGCAGTTAGAAGCAATAAAGACGGCCGGGCTTAGCCGGCGAAACAATTCCGCAGTGAAGGCTGCAAGGGCTGCACTAAAGCTGTTTATTCAATGAAGACTAAGCGATATAACGAACGTGTTTATGAGAAGCAAGAAGAGGAAGAGCGAGAGCGTGCTGCTAAAGCGTTTGAGAAACAAAGACGGAGTGGGTTGAAAAGGGCGTGGTCTATGAGGTGCTGGTATTGCTCCGCTGGATGGTGTTGTCAGACGTGGACGTACGTACAATCTTAACGAAATTCAGAGCTTAGCTACTCCGAGTGCGTACGCATATCGTCAGATTGGGAGCAGATACGTTCGCTTGCCAGATCTCGATGCTAAGACACTGGTGATTGTGCAGCCCAATTATCGTAAATGTGGACCTGAATGCAAGATCAGTGATAGTCTTCAAATCATGATCAAGACCCTTGTCTACAAGCAGCATATTGATCAAGCTGCTTACGACAAGCTAACCATCAATGACAAAAAAACGTTCAAGGAGATCCTTGCAATCACTCATCTCCAATATCAATTCCATGATAAGCTCGAGAATCGGCTTGACTCACTGAGCGCCGAGTACGATAAGCTGAAAGGCGAGATGGATCTAGGCAAGGTCAATCCATCCATTTTTCGGTAGCAGAAGTCTCTCAGTGTGGATATGTACAGCAACCGATAGATTTCTGATTCTGAGCTCAAGGATATTATTACTCGACTAATATAGCGAGCTAAAAATCGTCGATTTAATAAAACAATGTTCTTCTTCAACCCCGAATCATCTTGAGTTCCGCTGGCAGATATGGTGATAGTAGCGATCTCAACATCGCGGAGCTCAAATCCATCATGAAAAATTGGATCATTCATGAGCGAGCTCAGCAGACTCAAGCTGTCGTATGGGTTACGGATCTTGGTAAAACTTTGAAGACGTCCGATGCTTCTACACAGACGACAGGTGGACGCAATATGGGCTTACAAACCATCTCAAAAAGCCTTCGGTGAAGACATTTGCTTTTTAACGCGGCAGCTCTTATTTTCTTTTTAGCTCCTCTATTTCAGCTAACAAATGCTGAATCATCTTCATATTGTACGCAGATATGCGACTGTAATCTACATTAAGCTGCACATCCTTCGGTGAAATATTCGCATCCTCGCCTTCGGGCATTCCATCCCGATGGAATACAGATACCAAGTCAGTTAGACTAGCACGAACAAGATCTTGGGCGATTAAACCAGCCTCCTGTCCTTGGCGCTTCTCGGACAGCATCCACTCATAGAGAACAACATCACACTCGTTGTATAGAATATTGATGCGATCTAGAGGAGCAGTATAAATATTTCGTTGTAGTCATTGGTCACTTGTTGTTGCTGGGCCGCACACGAAATGTAGCTGCCAAAAACGGCAGCGGTATCATACAAAATTGGCCCGAGAGTCATTTCGGTTACGCCGTTGTTTGTACGAAGTCGGTAAACCATGGTAGATTTATTGCCGTACGATATTGAGGTGAAGCCTGGTATATGAAGAGGAACGTTCGGAGACGTTGCTCCTGCTCCAAGACGATCTCCCGCCGTTAGTATCATTGCAGTTCCATCGCTCACTCCAGATCTCAAATCGTTATTCGTTCTCGTGCCAATCCACGCGGCGTTGCTAGAAGTGGCGTTAGTACCATTTGCTACTTCTATTTGAAAGTCTACAGGTGTAGCATGAGAGCCAGCAAATCTTACCATTCGCGTGTACGAGCCATCAAGATAGTCCAAACGACTTCCAGTAATCCGTACGTACTCTGAGGACACAGCAGCGCTTCCGATTCCGAGCTCCGTGAGCGTTTCTACGGTTGTAATCAATCCTTGATTGCCATATCCTAGAAATCCATTAACTAATCCTCCACAAGTTATATTCCCAGTAGTGGATAGGCCAGTTAAAGTACCAAGCGATGTAATATATGGCTCCGATGATGTCCGAATGATTCCATTAATGTCGGTAGCAGATACCGCTAATCCAAACAAACAATTGCCAGTAAAATAAGCACCTCCTGAGACCTTCCCAGAAGCCACATTCATCGTGGCAGGTAGAGATCCGGAACCGCCAGCTGACCAATCTGACCAGAGTTCCCAAGGGCGTAGAGTGAGTCGCTTTCCCAATCAGCGGATGCCCACCGGCACAGCGTGTTTCGCCTGCGGCGAGGAAGGCCACTTTGCCGACCGGTGCACCGATCCAGACTCAAAAGCCCGTAACGACGAGTATCTGGCGAAGTGCGCCGCTCTGCAAGCGGGAAACGAGGATTGGGCGTAGGCGGGGAGCACTACGTCCGGTTAAAGGCGAACCCCGACAGCTGCAAATGGGCGGGAGCCCGACGATCGGGACACCGCCAGACGCAAGAGAGAGCGCCGGTGTGCGGCACATCGACCAGGAAGCGGTGACGGAATCAGTCCAGCCGATGGGTACCAGGACCGAAGCCGGGGTGAACGACGGAGATGAATATGCGATGGAGAGGCGGGGCGAGGCACGTGTCGCAGTAGTGAGGCGAGTGGCGTGTAGGAGTCTTGAAGACGAAGTGAACGGGAGAGATGAAGGACGGGCGGAGAGGTATGTGCCCAGCGATGGCGGGAGAGCGGTATTTACACCTGAAAGCGACGGTGGAGGTTAGCACTACGCCGACCATTGTCCGTAGGCGAAGATGGTGCAGTTGTACCCCTGCAGGAACTCGTGGACCAGCGGCTTGGCCGAATGCGTGTACACCTCCTCCTGCGTCGAGTTGGTGTCGAAGACGCGGTCGAAAGTGCAGCGGATCTCGTCCACCTCGCAGCGCTCGTTGCGGAGGAACAAGGTGCGACCACCCACGACAGTTGAGCTAAAGAGAGTCACAGTGAGTAATACTTGAGTGAAACAGGGACTAACTAGCAGATGCACCATTGCACGGCCTCGCGCTTCTCGAGCTGGTTCTGCTGCCTCAGGCGACAAAAGACCTTGATACTCGACAGCTCCGAAGCCGGCGGGGAAGCGGTCACGGTCATTCTCCTGCTATCGTCCATGGACAGCGAGGTCTTCCAGGTCTGTCGAAGCGAAACTCGCCCATACTCCCGACTATAAATACAAACCAACCTCAAGACATGAAAGCTATAAATAATCTCGGCAATTGTCTGCAGCTATTTTAGCCAGTGTCAGCTCCAGTCCGGCGATGAGTTCATCTTGGCAAAGATACTGCACTGATTATCCCGAGCGTATCTTTGTACCCCGTCCAAACCGATCAAAATGTGGACCTGATTTGGCTTATCCGGAATTGCTTCAACACTGTAACCAATGCGTACAGTAATATTCATGAAACAATCAATCTCTGGCATTCCCCGCACGAAAACACCTCGAGTGTGTCGAAGGGAAGCTGCAGCCTGCCTTAAATCAAAATAAATGCTGCAGGCTGCCAGTACATGTACACTCCGGACAGAATATTACGGCCACCGACATTTTTGCTATAACTTTTTCTACTGGGAGTTGAGGCTTGCTGTTTCGATATGTGCTGTAGGCACCCTAGTGAAGCATAGTTACGATTAGAAGTTTGCGAAGTTCGAGCTGCGAGGGAGGCTCTCATACAAAAAAACATTTGTGGACCTGGACACAATATACGGCCAGCCAGACCCATACAAAAATTAAGTCAAACGTCATGAAAAGATTGTGTCGTAAAGTAAATGCTCACAGAACCACCAGTCCACTGGCAAGCTGTTGCCGCTCCCTGCTCGACCACCTTGTGCTCTCACTGTCATTCCCCAACCGGATGGGCAGAGGACCATCGCTGACCGAGGCGGAGCGCGGACGGATCCAAGGACTGAGCGAGGGCGGCTTCAGCATCCGAGCTATTGCCGAGTAGACGAAGCGCTCAAGGGACTGCGTGCAGAGAGCTCTGAAGACAGGCTCGACGCGGCGTCGTACAGCAGGCCGGAAGCCGTCGCTAACCAAACGGCAGACACGCCGCATCGTGCGCAAGGCTTCCACCGGAGACTACAGCTCCACGCGTCTGAAGGAGGAGCTTTCGTGCTCGTGCACGGCTCGAACGATCCGCCGTCTTCTGGCTGGCGTTGACTGGCTGGATTACGCCAAGATGGACAACACCCTCCCCTGACCAAGCAGCACAAGCTAGCTCGTTTGGATTGGGCCAAGCGGATGATTGTACAGCCTGAAATGTGGCCCACAATCGTCTTCTCTGACGAGAAGAAATTCAATCTCGATGGGCCAGATGGTCTTCGCCATTACTGGCGTGACATACGGCGGCCTACCAGACAGACTGTGCGACGGCAGAACGGTGGGGTCTGTAATGATTTGGGGAGCTTTAGTGCAGCCGGAAAGTCGAAGCTCGCAGTTCTCCAAGGGCGACAGGCGTCCGAGCACTACGTGTACACAGTGTCGGAGTACATGCTCCCGTTCGCGCACCTCCATCATAGCGTGGACTACATCTACCAGCAAGACAACGCGTCTATCCACCGCTCCAAGTTCACGACCACATTCTTTGAGGAGGAAGGCATCCGCGTTCTCGACTGGCCTGCCCGCTCTCCGGACTTGAACCCAATCGAGAACGTGTGGGCCATGATGGCTCAGATCGTCTATCATAATGGCAAGCAGTACGACAGCGTTGCGGAACAGACAGCGGCTATTTATGCGGCGTGGGAGGCTGTTGACGTTACTTACTTGCGCAAGCTCATAGACTCGATGCCAAGACGCTGCATCGAAGTCATCTCCAAGCAGGGCAACACAACGCACTACTAATAGCAAATTACACAATCTTTTCATGACGTTTGACTTAATTTTTGTATGGGTTTGGTTGGCCGTATATTGTGTCCAGGTCCACAAATGTTTTTTGTATGGGAGCCTCCCCTCGCAGCTCGAACTTCGCAAACTTCTAATCGTAACTATGCTTCACTAGGGTGCCTACAGCACATATCGAAACAGCAAGCCTCAACTCCCAGTAGAAAAAAGTTATAGCAAAAATGTCGGTGGCCGTAATATTCTGTCCGGGAGTGTACATGTACCGGTATCGTTACGGCAAAATTGCCAAGATTTTTCGCCAAGGGAATGCACGCTTTGGCATCGTCGCACAGGCTCTTAACTGAATGATTTTATATTCATAGAGGGAGTAAATAATACTATGGAGGTTTCTATCTTAGAAACACCAAGGTTATCCGTCATTTCATCGGACTAATCCTTAGAGGTAATATGATGTTGGTGGTGTTTGCACTGGCTTGTCGCAGGTGGGACCGAAAACTCAGGATCTCAGTTCACTTTTGCGTTTGCGGTCGGGTGGACAGAAGCAGATACGATGAAGATCTCGGCGTGCGTGGCAGCGATGGCGCTGGCCTTTGGCGCAGCCCACGCGTGGACGTTTGACGCGACGGAGGTGGCGGCACCCGAGGACATTGTGGGCGAGCATCAAACCCTGCAGCGCTCCTGGACCGTGTCCAGTTTCGCTCAGCTGCAGCAGCTGTACCTGGCCGTCCCCGGCCGCGTCTTTGTGGAGCTGGACCCCTCCCTGCTGCCGTCCACGGAGGCCCCTGAGCCTGTAGTTCCGGTGTCGTTCCTGGATTTATCCCTGGTACCGCCCCAGGCTTCACCCCGGGCGTCGTGCCCGGGTTTGTGCCCGGCGAAGCACCCGCGGCCACGGAAGCGGCTGCTACTGAGGGCCCTGAGACCGAGGCGCCTGTGGTCCCCGGTGTCGTGCCTGGATTCATCCTGGTACCGCCCCAGGCTTCACCCCGGGCGTCGAGCCCGGATTTGTGCCCGGCGAGGCGCCTGCGGCGTCTGGTACGGAGGTCCTGAGACTGAAGCCCCCGAGGTGCCTGTTGTCCCCGGTGTCAGGCCTGGATTTATCCCTGGTACCGCACCTGGCTTCACCCCTGGCGTTCAGCCCGGATTTGTGCCCGGCGATACACCAACGGCCACGGAAGCGGCTGCAACGGAGGTCCTGAGACCGAGGCCCCCGAGGTGCCTGTTGTCCCCGGTGTCGTGCCTGGATTTATCCCTGGTACCGCCCCAGGCTTCACCCCGGGCGTCCAGCCCGGATTTGTGCCCGGCGCAGTGCCTGCTGCTTTCCAGCTCCGACAGCAGCCTCGCGGATGATACCATCGAGATCCCGACCATGATGCTGCGCAAACACCACCATCGCCACGACGAGGACGAAGACGAAGACGAGCAGCAGGGCGAGAGACCGTGGTCGCCAAGATCGTGATCACGGGCAACTCGACGGACCTGCTCAACATGATTGAGGTTCGCCCCTGCACCCACGTCGTAACGACGGACTCAAGCTTCACCTGAAGAACGAGGACGCGTACGGCGAGGGCTTCGTGCTGACGCGGATCTACGTGTTCGAGAAGAGCCTGCTGCGCCGCGTGACAACGGCGTTCTCGGGTGACGTGGTGCTGAACGACGACGTGGTGACACTCGACGACGCAGAGGCGGACGTCAAGATTGCGTGCGTGGGCGATGCCAACCTGTACCTGGAGTCCAACATTAACGCCACGCTGGCGTCGCTGGAGGTGGAGGTGACGGTAGCGGTCTGGTGCAGCTGGAGATCCCTCGGTGAATCTGGCGAAACCTCGACGTGGAAGTCGCTGGTAGCGGTGCTCTGGCCCTGATCACGAGCACTCTGACTGCTGAGGACGTGAAGACCACGCTGTCTGGGTCGGGCAACATTGTGGTGGACACGAGCGACCTGAAGGCACAGAAGCTCCGAGGCGGCCGTGTACGGCTCTGGTTGCTAGCTTTGGCACGGCTGGATCGGTTGACAAGGAGACGCTGACGCTGTCTGGCCCTGGCCAGCTACTTGCTGGCTCGATCGTGGCACGCAAGTCGAGTGTGGACGTGTGGGGTGACGGCGACCTGCTCGTGCGGGTGACCGACTTCGCCTCACGGTGTCGACGTCGGTGTGGGGCAAGGTGGGCTACGAGACGCGCCGCCTACGGATGTCAAGATCAAGGGCTGGTGGTTCTGGCGCGAGGCTAGCTCCATTGTGTACCCCGCGGCGGTGAACAAGGTGGCGATCTACGAGCCGGTAATGTGCCGTCAAGTACCCGGTGTACTACTCGATCCGAGACGGCCGAGTCGGCGCTGTCGGACGAACCGGACTACGCGTTCGTGTCGGCTGAGTCGGTCAGCGTGGCTAGCCCGATGACCGTCGCTGTCGAGTGTGCAACAGAACTGTTTCTACTTCGACGAGCTCGCACGGCGGCGTGTTCTTCTACGCCTTCGTCGGCGTGGGCGTCCTTGTGGTGAACGTCGTGGCTGCCCGTTCGTGGGCGCAGCGCCGCACGCGTCGTCACTACACGCCTCTCCTCTAAGCAGAAGGCAACGGTTGATAGCGTAGCGAACATCGTCCTGGCTAGAAGGACAGAGCTATGCGCCGGCTATAGTTTGAGGAGCTAGAGATGCGAGGAAGGCAGTGTTCTTTGAATGTATCGTTCGTCCGAAGATCGTTTGGATACGTGTACCGGTACTGCACATTCGGTTGCAGCAGAATGTTTGGTTTGCGTCACCGACCAAGAAATCAGATCTGTTCAGCTTTGTAACCCAGAGCGTAATCACGGGGTTAAAATCAGACGTTAATAAATCCGCTCATTTTGGTCTTCCAAACAAATTTGGGTGGAACTTGTTTCATTCCGAGTTTTTAAAAAGATCTACGTAAAACGCCCACCTCGATAGCTTGGGTGAAATGCGTGGGTTCACAAAACTTGAAAACGCAAGCGAAGAAGAAAAACGGAGAGGGATCTTCACCACAGTTCGATATTCGCAACAAGTCACAAGCGAAAATGGCCCTCACCGACGTTATCCTCGCCCCGTATGCCGCCGTCAGGACGTCGCGCAGAGCATGAACCCCGTGATGCTGGCCGCAATCGTGGCCGTCGTGGTGGTCGTCAACGTGGTGGCCGCCAAGTCGTGGCAGGCGCGTCGCAGCCGTCTCGAGTACAGCCCGCTGCTGTAGACGACCCCTCCCTTTGACGCTCAAGTCATGGTCGGAACCCTGAGACAGAAGACGCGAGACGACGTCGAGCGCGAAACTAAAAGATCGCACCAAGCGCTGAGTTGGGCCTTCACAGCTTCGTTCCAAACTGTAGCTGACCAAACTCGTTCTAATCAACGTCAAAGATTTGTGTTCATTTGACCCCTAGCAATCTTAGACTGCTTTTCCGCTGTTTACTCGGTTGAGACGGTGCCAGTGTCGACTCACTTTCCTATTCGCCCCTTCGATCTCAAGCGACTTCTCTTCTTTTCAATGAGCGCCTCCTCTTTTCCTGTCACTTTGATCGTCGGAAGTGTGCGCTCCAGCAACAACGGAGACGGTCTGGCCGCCTGGCTCATGGCCAGGTTCAACGCCGTCGCCACGTCCGGCACCAAGTTGGTCCTCGCTTCGACTCTCATGGATCTGCCTCTACCCATTGGACCTGTCGAGGATCCCGTGATGGCCGCTGCAATTGCCTCGCCCCACGAGTATGCAGACCCTGCTGTACAGGCCTGGAGTCGACTTGTCTCCGCCACTCCAGCCGTCGTAGTGCTCACACCGCAGTTCAACTGGGGATACCCAGGCCAGCTCAAGAACCTCTTTGACCACCTCTACCATGAATGGAAGGGCAAGCCGGTGGTGCTGGTGACGTACGGAGGACATGGCGGGAGAAAGTGCGCTGAACAACTTCAGCTGGTGTTGAGTGGCGGCCTCCACATGAACGTGGTGGCTCAAGTCGGCATCACTCTGCCCACAGAGTTCATTCGAAGCTCCAACCGCGTCAGTGTGACGGAAGTGCCGGAGTTCCTGACAGAGTACGAAGCGAAAGTGGACGAGGCGTTCACACAACTTTCAAAGACTTGCAGTAGAATCAATTGCTGATGGTAAAGTGAAAACGATGAAGGCGAACGAAATCACCTTGTAAATAAATAACGCCACCTTTTTCTATGCAATGCGACTGTCGCAATGATCAGGTACCCCTCGGTTAGTAGCTTTGCTTTCGCTTTTTGAATTTGCTTCTTGGGCAACACTTCCGACAAGCTATAATTTGTTTATGTACGACTCGTACTACGAGACCACCGACATCTTGAAGTTCCTCGAAGCAGTTGAAATGGTAAATCCTCATCATTCAACATTAAGTGGACTCCTAGTATCTAAGCTTACGCTACCGAAGGGCTCGCTCGCCCTTCGATCCCTTTTGATCTGTGACGACCGGTGGGATCATGGCAAACTGCATTTCCTTCATCACGGCAACGTAAAAGAAGGTGTTCACCGCCATCACAGCTGCAAGCGTGAAATACAAGTATTCCATATGTCCATCGTTTAGGTCCGTTGGAATATACTTGCCGAAAAGCAGGACGAAGACCGATAGCAGAGTGCTGCCCATCGAGTTCATGAAAAATCAAGCGCAATCGACATTCCACACAAACTGAGAGGTACTTCGGTGTAGCCGATGTTGTAGGTTGAGATCTGGATGAGTACTGTCGCCATGGACACCCAGCAATACTGAGGGATGGCCGTCCACCACGGAATATCGCTCATCGGCTGTCCACCGTCGTCGTTCAAGATGTACTGCGTTTCTCCACTGGCATCCACGTAGGTCAGCAGCGCCGAGTTGCGACGGATGATTTCGTAGCAACCTGTCCAGAGCATCGCAATGATCGCCACGACGTAGCCGGCCAGAACCTTGCCGTACCTGCTAGGTGGCTTGTCAGCATATCTTTCGTACAAAGGGTAGATTACCCTATCGAACAGCGGGACAAACAGGAAACCGGATGCGGGGTTGAAAATCTGCATTGTCGGTCCCGGATTTGACTAGCGTCAAATGTATCACCAAGACGTACGTCGGTCTGCTGAATAATGGTCTGATTGTTGCCACGTTGGTTCTGGCAGACCCACCAAAACATGTTGAAAGCATTGAATGGCAGAATCCGGATGACTTGCTTGATGCCATTAAGCGTTTCCGGGTCTAGCTCAACTCCGAGAGCATCCGTCGCGCCTTCAATGAAGGAGGGTCTCTAGCAAAGTAGACGTATATCACGGTAGCGCCGATCGTCAGCGCGCCACACGCATAGGAAATGTTGTGACCCACTTCGCCATAGTCGGCCAAGAAGGCCGCGGGGAAATTCAGCAAGAAGGCAGCGAGATACATGATAGTGCCAAACACAATCATCTTCGACTGAAAATTGTGTCTCGCACGACGAACAATCACGCGGATCACACTGCCAAGGGCACTTCTCGTCGGCGGAACGTCCACATAGCGCTTTCGCGTAAACAGCATCACAGAGACGAAAATCAGCAGCATGAGCAGGCCGACGACGTACACAGCAACGAATCCATAATCTTCTGGAATGGAACCAAATCCGTGGATAGCAAGCGAAGGGAAGACTGCGTAGCTGAACGAGATGCCGATTCGCGAAGCCCAAAAGTTGAGACTGAAAAACTTGCGCGCTCGTCGGGTGGTGAGGCAGTCGAAAATTGATCACCACCAAACGAAACCGTAAGTGCTCGAAGACACACTTGGTTGAGCGCGACGCCGCCAAAGAGGCCGATACAAAAGAGTGCCTTGCTCAGTGACTGGGTGGCGCGGATGGACGGCAAAGCGGCAATCGTGATGAGAACAAAACCAAGTGAACTGGAGGACGCGGCTCCAAGTAGCGTCTTAAATTTGCCAAGGAATTCATCCGAAATGTAGCCCGCGGGGATGCAAGCAAACTGACTCAGCGAGTCGTACGTGAGCTTCATGGAGTTGGAGCCCTTGTTCGACCAGCCGAGCCGCTGGAAAAAGTTCTTGAGCGACTGGTTGACCGCATAGCTGGCCACTTCCTCACAGATTGTCATGAGAAAGATGAAGACGCAGACTTTCTTGATGACGTTCTGCGAGTACTTGGACGGACGTGCATCCCACAGTTTGGTGCTGTAACCCGTGGACGGCTTCGGTGACAGCGTCTGTGTGCTGTAGTCAGCATTAATTTTGGAGTCAAGCCTTGCGGCGTGAGCAGCGGCGACGGGGACCCGTTTCGAGGCGCCATTTGTGCTTGACGAAGCAAATCGAATTGTGCGAGTGTCGATGAAAGTTGCTGCTGCTGCTGTCGCTGGGTTCCGAATTCTTTCCCAGGGGCGCAAGTCTCCTCCCTATTTTACAGTCGCGTTGCCTACCATCGAGGCTCGAGTCGAGATGAGCCAGGCACGAGATTAATGACGGACATTAAAGGATTAGTCGCCAAGCCATCATTATTAGGTGACGGACTCCGTCTCGTTCGCGGAGATGACAAACAGCAGCGACTGCCAATGAACTCCGTGGACCGGGGCTGTAAGCGCGAATTCGGTCCAGCATTGGCAGCTGATTCCTCCAGTCGCGGCGCACCTCGGTGTTCTGTCGCTAGGGCGCTTGTGTGCTGATCCTGCAGGCAGATCGCGACCACACACGCATCACGAGGAAAGGTAGACCCTGATGTGATGCCCCTTCAGTGAATCCGTGTTGATTTTTGTAAAATATTTACATGTATCTTGGATATGGAGGACGGATGTCATTCCATTTATGGGTTTGCTACGCTCACAAGACAACTCGAGCGGGGACAATACTGTACAACCAGGTTAGGCCACTATTATTAATATGCTCGCTGAGGGCCGTTCCTAACGGCGGTAGAATGGTAGAATTGTAGTACAGGTTCTACTTTTTCGCGGTCGATTGTGTAATTTGCTGTTGCATAAAACGTCGTCAGGGGAACGGTTCACGCGTTCCAAAGAACGGCGTGAACGGGAGAATCGGGTAGAAGCGATAATAACAGCAAAAAGTGGATACATATTCAGTTATAGAAAGAGGGTGAGGGGGGCAACTGAGGCGAGCGGTTGCAGGTAAATGGTGTAACGAGCCCGCGCGGAATTGAGTAGGCGGTCCCAGCGCCAAGTTTTTCAGCACGCCCTCGCCCCGAGGTTGCTTTTATTCTCGCGGGGCTTAGCGACTGCCTTTGCGAAGCATAACCCAAATGCCGAGCGACATCCGTCCTGCAGGACTCTACATAAATCCAAGATATGATTTGCTTGCGATTCTACGATGGTATCATTTGAGACGGCGTCAAACGAAAAGATGCTTACTAACCTAAGTACTAATCGCGATTTAGGCACACCATTCGAAAGAGGAGCGGCTCCTCTTTCGAATGGTCCCTTCAGACTATTGAAAAGTGAAATACTCGTTAGGCTTCGGTCCTCTAAAACATGTCTCCCTGTAGATGCAACTTTCTAGAATTTTTATATGGCTCCCTTTGCGTAGTTTTCCTGCTTAAGCAATTGCAACTATTCCCAGATTCTAATTTGGATTCCTTCAGGTCTAAATTGAAGGGTCTATGAGTGATCTTGAATTTGTGAGGGGTAATTATTTATAATTTTGGATACGAACGACCCATTTTGGATAATTTAGGTATTGGACGAAAGGATCATTTGGATTAACTGCCATCATTCAGTTGCACTACTTATCTTTCTTGGCACGCTTCCGAGATTGTTTTCCTGTCTTCGGTTGAGCTGAGCTGTCCCTCGCTACGTTCATGAGGTCTTCGTTTTCAGTCGCTTGTTCTTTTGTGGGCTCCGTGGGGCATCTTCGGCTCTAGCAGAAGTAGTGGATGCTGTCTTTTTCTGGGCATTCGCTTTACGGCGAGCCTGCTTGGTTTCGTTCGCAAGTCTCTCCTCTTCATCGGTGGGCGCGTCGTATATTGGGTCCGAAGCGTATTCCTGGGGACATACGGCCGAATTTTGTTGTGCTTCTGCTGCTTCTTCTCGAAATTTGGAGCAGGGGGTTGTAGAGGCTCGAGATGATTCTCAAGGAGGCCACGAAGTTTTACAGCGTCGGTGTGAATACCATCGAAAACACGCCGTAAATCTTGGTTAACAACCTCGTCAGCCGGTCCAACACGGCAACTCAAAACTCCTGGCTTTGACTCGCTCATGACAAAAATCTGGTAGCGCTGCAGGATAACAAGATCCTTGTAGGCCTCTTTGATTACACCACGAATTTTTTCATCACCGCGTTGTCTTTGGGAATGTGCACGAGCGCCGAGCTCGTTGAAGACGCGTTTATCACCTCCAGCAACCGCTCGGTAGTCCACACGTCTTCTTTCGCAAACTTCTTCCTCATGTGACCGAAGCCACGGTCGACGGCATTCTTTGTGTGGCCCTTCACAAAAAATTGAGCTCGACTGTTTTGAGCTCACCGGTTTGAGCCAATGCTAGCAGCATCTTGACGACGTAGTTGTTCTTGTTTTGCCCTCCGCAGTTGTCGGCGTAGATAGTTAGTTTGCGATGACCGTTTGCAAGCACAATCCGCTGGATGAAGTGGTAGAGCATGCTATTAACTTCGTCCGAACCTTTCCCAGCGACCGACTCGTCGTAGACGTAGTTGTACTGAATGCTTTTGTTGGCATAGTAAATACCAAACACGTTCACGTTCACCAACGACAGGAAGTACCACTGGGATGGCGTGGAAGTCACACTCGACAGCGTGAGATTTTGGCTGAAGTCCATCACAATCACAGCACGTTCTTCAGATACTGCTTGTAAGTCACACTGATACTCCAACCTATTGAAAATGTTCACAGCAAATCAAAATGATGTTAGTATCCATGTCCAAACAAAATGATTCCTAAATCCGTACCTCATCGCTTTGGCCGAAGCTCTGTGAGTGCCAAGCTCCTCGATGAGTTCTGCAGTGACATTCGAGCGCATTCGAGCGTACAGGATGGAGGACAGGTCACATACGTTGCTTCAAGGGGATCGGATCCGAATCGCAGGACAATACTGCTGAAGTAACTTCCGAAACGTAGATGGACGTGGTTCTCGCACTTCCAAGTCGTTCTCCACTACGAAGTTGTGCATTTCTGTGAATAGTTGGTCCCACGTGAAGTAAGCAGGTAACAACGTGTAGTTTTCATCGGTGAACTGCATGCGAACAACTCCATCAATCGTTTTCTGAGTCCGAACTCGTGCAGGAACGACGTCACCTAACGTCGCCGCAAATGAACGGAACCAGGCCACCCACCAACCATTGAATATCGATCTTGGCAGCGTTGATGTTCATCAGGCCACGGTGAGTCTTGACGGAGAACGCGCCCTTTTGTATCTGGTGTCGGTAGCGAGTGATGGTTGCAGTAGAGACATCGTAGATGGCGCACCAGTATTCACGACACACACGCCCAACTAGAGGAAGAAAGTAAGCGAAAACCTGTTGCACTCCAGTCCCACGCTGACGCGCTGCCGTATCCGTCTTCATCAGTATGGCCAGCGACGTTAGTACACTCTGTTTCTTTTCTTGGGGCGTCATATACGATAGAGAGCACAAGAAGTTTTCGATCTCGGCCGCCTTCCCTTGAAGGCAGTGATCATCACACGTATCTGCACGAATTAAACGCGTAACTCGATTGCGACTCGTCGTCAATCAAAACGACGTTCCCGTCCTCGGCGAAGTCGTCATCAGGTTCTGCTTCCGATTGCTCTTCCGCAACTACTCCAGCACTTGACACTCCACTTGAATCGTCCGACACAGGCTCCGATGAACTATCTTCCGAGGCGTCGTCGCTTGATCCTTCTGGGTTTGGTCGAAGTGAGCCTAGTAGCTTCCTGTGACTGGCGAGGTGATCGTCTTGTCCGAGAGACATAGTGTCGTCTGCATTATCGCCACCGTCTGGAGGCGAGCTGCTGCCTGGAGCTACGCCCGTTACCCTCGTGTCCATCAAGTCGATACACCTGAAAAGATGGGTAATTGTGGGAAGGGGCTCTTTGTGAGAAATTTCGGTTAGGTTCGATTTTGGTTGACCAATCTTTAAAGCCGTTTATCTCGAAAACTCCAAATGGTCCGTAAGCATCAGTTCGTTTGACGCCGTCTCATTTACAGCTCCACATACAACACCTCAGTGTGGATCATCTGCGAAGAAGTGAAAAGAAGTCACGGGCATGACCGCCGCTTCGAGTTGCGCTCCAGACGCAAGCGACTTATATGGCACGTCAATCTCCCCTCTCCTACAGCCCGATGCCAAGTGCATGCTTGATAGCTCCGTTGTGTGCCTTACTTTCGCCAAAAGGGGGTTTGTAGCCTGTATTCTCCTCGAAGGGGTAGAATGTGTTACCTTCTATTCCCGTCGAGGTGTAGAATGAGGAATTGTAGTATTCTCGTGTTTATAGCACATTTTGACCTCGGTAGAATATTCTACAATTCTACCTGCCTTAGGAACGGACCTGCGTTAGGAACGGCCCTGAGGGCCGTTCCTAACGCAGGTAGAATTGTAGAATATTCTGAGGCGCTCTTCGTTGGGCTGTACGGAAGTTTTTATGAAACCTTGTTGCAAATCACAAGACATAAAAAGATGGACACTCGGGTGATCGACCATCCGTCCCACTTTTGTTCGGGGATTCAACAATGGTCCACATCGCCATTTGACTAAGTCTCTGCACGCCCCGTGACTGGCCAACGCACAGCCCAATGCGGCCCGCACCGCGCGGGTATGTGGCTCGGTCCTGCCGTGGTTGAAGCTGGATCGCGTCCATCTTGAAGGTGTTGAGTGTTTGGAACACTTTGCACGGGTTCAGCTGTGAGAGCGGCCGTTGAAAATGTTTAACTTCTCGTTGCTCACTTCGCAACTTGCACTCAAACGCCATGGCTCCTACTCCCAACGACTCCGCCACCGCTGCCAGACCCACTGCTGCGGTGGCATCCACGCCCATCAAGAGCACCCCAATCAAGAACGCACTCAACCAAGAAGTCGAACATGCGCCTTTCACTCACCCAGAGTTGTTCGGAGAGTTCCCCACCAAGACTTATGACCCGATCCCCGTGCTACCGTACAGCGACCGCGCGCTCAAGGCCGACCCGACGTTCAAGAACCTACTCGCGGACGCGACGGTGACGCACTTGGTGCCGAAGATCGGCACGGAGATCTCGGGGCTGCAGCTGCACGAATTGTCGGACGCGCAGAAAGACGAGCTGGCACTGCTGGTGGCAGAACGCGGCGTGGTGTTCTTCCGTGACCAGGAGATCTCGATTGAGCAGCAATTGGATCTGGGTCGCTATTATGGTCCTCTGCACATGCACCAGACGGTGGCTCACGCGAAGGGCATCCCACAGGTGCATGTGGTGGAAAACTCACTCGAAGTTAGCGAGAAGCGCATCAAGTCGCAATTGTATGACCACGTGAATGTGTGGCACAGCGACGTGTCTTATGAGCGCCAGGTAAGTGAAAGTTGTACGTCAGATCGGTATGACACGATGCTAACATCTATTTATTTTGTAGCCGCCTTCCTACACGAGTTTCAAGGTCTTGACTACACCTCCACGGGTGGAGACACGCTGTGGGCGTCTGCGTACGAGGCGTATGACCGACTCACCCCGAAATTCCAGAAGTTTGTCGAGGGTCTGACTGCTATCCACAGCAGCAAGGTACGAGGTGCTCCATGGCCCGTATGCACACGTCTTCGGTCTCACTTTTTGACTGTGAACTGCAGAGCCAAGCAGAGAGTGCAATCGCCAAGGGCCAAACTCTTCGCCGCCCCATCGTGGAGTTCGAGCACCCGGTTGTTCGCACACACCCGGTGACAGGACGAAAGGCATTGTATGTGAACAGCCAGTTCACGACTCGCATCAACAACTTGGCTGCTGCCGAGTCCGGTACGTTTAGCGCGTCGTATCCATGGTATCGAAATGTCGGTCATGCTGATGGCTGTGTATGTTGGTCCTTCAGACGCGATCTTGCGCTTTCTGCTCCAGCACATCGCTCAGGGACAAGAATTCCAAGTGCGCTATCACTGGACCAAGGACTCGGTGGCCATTTGGGACAACAGAGCCACGATTCACTACGCCACGTACGACTACCTGCCCGGCAACCGCCATGCTGTGCGTGTGACTCCGCATGGCGAGATCCCGTACTTCGAGCACTCGGAGAAGCCGTAAAATTGCCGATGTGTAGACGTAAGTGAAGTCAGCCTGCCATTTATTAGGAAGGCCAACAGTGTCTGCAAATGAATCTCTGGTTCATTGCATGAGGATTGGATTTGTGCTTAAACCGATTGTGTGGAACTTGCGGTATAGAAGCAAGGGGTTGGTAGGTTGTTGTTGCCGTATATCGAAAGCGTTCGGAAATTTAGTGTATTTCCTAACGGATTCGAGCTAAGCTTACTTCAAAGCAACATGAGATATTGTGCTGATTCAGCATTGCTGCCGAAGGTGTACGTACGTCGTTTGAACTACTACTAGTATGTGCACTGCTCCACCAAACTACATGTACCGTACCAACGACTTCACAAGAACAAACAACTAAGCTCGAGTATTGGAGGTAAAACTAAGTTTTGTTTACCAAATTCCTTGCCTCAGTTAACACTGCGACTATGCTCAATCGACAGCTTCTCGTTGATCCCCTGGTCAGCGGGCCCCTTGTCTTCATCAAACCGCGGAATCATCCCGAACTGCATCTTCTTCATCACTAGGATGTAGGCGATGGTGTTGATAACCATCACGCCGGCAATCGCGAAGTACATGTACTCAAAATGCCCATCGTTCAGGTCCGCAGGAATGTACTTGCCAAACAATAGCACGATGACAGACAGCAAGGTGCTTCCCATGGAGTTAATGAAGAGACCAAAAGCAATCGTCACGCTGCGATGGCCCATCGGAACCTTGTCGTATCCGACGTTATATGTAGGGATCTGAATCAGCACCGTAGCCGCTGAAACCAGTACAAACTGAGGAATGGCGGCATACCAGCGGATGTCGTTCATCGGCTCTCCTCCATTTTTGTTCAAAAGAATTTGGGTGTCTCCATTTGAGTCAATGTAGCTCAGGACTGGTGAGTCAGGACGAATAATTTCAAACACACCTGTCCACACCATAGCGATGATAGCCACAACGTAACCAGCTGCCACTTTGCCGTACACGCTGGGAGGTTTGCCAGTATACCTCTCGTAAAGCGGGTACACCAACTTGTCGAAGAAGGGGACGAGCAACAATCCAGGCCCGGGATTGAAGAATTGAACTGTCGGGGCCGGAATTTGAGTCGAGTCGGGCTCACTGCCTAGCCGCACGTCGGTCTGCTGGATGATGGTTTGGTTGTTACCGCGCTGGTTCTGGCACACCCACCAGAAGGTGTTGAACGCGTTGAACGGCAAAATAAGGATGAGTTGCTTCACACCTTCAACCAACTCCCGGTCAAACTCAACGCCGTCGGTGTCGTTAGCACCGTCGATAAACGAGGAGTCTTGCGCATAATAGACCCAGAGGACGGTAGCCCCCACGATGAGTACGCCGCAGACATACGAAATGTTACGACCCACTTCCCCGTCGTCCGACATGAATGCAGCAACGATGTTGAGCAAAAAGGCCACCAAGTACATGATAGTCCCAAGCACGATCATTTTTGCGTGAAAGTTGTGCCTGGATCGTTGTACAATGACCTGGATCACGCTGCCAAGCGCGCTTTTCGGGCGGCACGCTCACGTAGCGAGAGCGGGTAGGAATCAGCGTGGCGATGATGCTTAACACCAATACTAGACCAATAGCGTAGACTGTCACGTATCCGTAGTCAGCGGGGATTGCCCCGATACCATAGAGACACAATGACGGGAAGACAGCATAGTTGATGGCAACGCCTAGGTTCGAAGACCACAGGTTCATGCTGAAAAATAGTCCCGTTGCTCTGGTGGTGATTCGGGTGAGTATTGATCGCCTCCAAACAATACCAACAAAGTACTCATGCCGACTTGGTTGAGCGCAATTCCCAAGAAGAGCCCAACGCAGAAAATCACCTTGCTCACGAGTTGGTTCTCCAGGACACTCGGCAAAGCTGCAATCACGATCAAAACGAAGCCCACCGAGCTGAACGACGCAGCCCCAAGCAGCGTCTTGTACTTGCCCAGGCATTGGTCTGCGACGAACGCGGCGACGATGCAGGCAAACTGACTCAGCGAGTCGTAGGTTAATTTCATGGAGTTGGAACCCTTGTTGGACCACCCGAGCATCTGGAAGAAGTTCTTGAGCGATTGGTTGACGCCGTAGCCGGGGAGTTCTTCATTAGCGAGGAGGTAGATGCACACCTTCCGCATGACGTTCTTCGAGTACTTGGGCGCTCTTGCATCCCATAGCTTGGTACTGTAGCCTGCAGCGACCACAGGCGTCAGCGACTGCGGCGTTAGAGGAGACTGGGGCAAGCTGCTCTTCCTCATTGTTGCTCAGGTGCGACAATTTGGCTGTGAACTACAGCGAGGTACCGCTGCGGCAAGCAGTGCTGGGTGCCCCAGCACCACCAGACATGAGTCCTTGGAATGCAACTCGCAAGAGCTCTTGGAACGACGCCAGCTGCAAATGGACCTTGTCGCCTTGACACTTACCACCAGCCAAGAGCGTGCATTGGCTGCTGCGTCCTCCAGTTGACAAGCAAAGAGGTTGCGAGTCGCTCAAATACACCAGTTGCTTGTACGCAAGAGGAAGGTGGCCCCGTTGTAACGTGGGGTTCTCGTGGCGCTGTACCTGCACAAATCAAAGATCGACCCCGAAAGATTGAATTCGTCATTCATGGCGTTCATTTGGACCTCCAAATTCACTCCGGATACATGTATCTCGACGGGCTCCACTGCGTTGCCAGTGGCAACTTGCCACAGCAAGCGGCAGGCACTGGACACGCATCTCGCTGAACGAGCCAATCCCAGATTGGACTAATGCAGTGTGGCAACAATTTCAACGACCGACATCTCCAGCATTTACACGCATCGGCGCTTGCCATGCCTTGACGATGCCACTAGGTATACTCAACACTAGCGCAGTAGTTGCAGCTCCAGGCTACAATACGCACTTTGTAACTTGCACTCAATCGCCATGGCCCCCAACAACATCGACTCCACCACCACCACCGGATCTACCACCGCAGTGGCCTCAACGTACCCGGAGCTGTTCGGAGAGTTCCCCGCCAAGACGTACGACCCGATCCCCGTGCTGTCGTACAGTGACCGCGCGCTCAAGGCCGACCCGACGTTCAAGAACCTGCTCGCGGACGCGACGGTGACGCACCTGGAGCCGAAAATCGGCACGGAGATATCGGGTCTGCAACTGCACGAGTTGACGGACGCGCAGAAGGATGAGCTGGCGTTGCTGGTGGCGCAGCGTGGCGTGGTGTTCTTCCGCAACCAGGAGATCTGGGTCGAGCAGCAATTGGATCTGGGTCGCTATTACGGTCCATTGCACGTGCACCAAACGGTGGCTCAAGCGAAGGGCATCCCACAGGTGCATGTGGTGGAGAATTTGGTGGAGAGCAGCGAAAAGCGCCTACTCCACAAGCACTTCAACCAGTGGGTCTGGCACAGTGATGTCTCCTACTAACGTCAGGTGAACTGCATCTTCTTTCCTTGAGTGCAACGAGTGCGTTTTACTGACAAAACTATTTTTGTTGTTATCTGTAGCCGCCTTCCTACACGAGTTTCAAGGTTTTGACTACGCCACCCACAGGTGGAGATACACTGTGGGCGTCTGCCTATGACGCATATGACCGACTCACCCCACTGTTCAAGAAGTTTGTCGAGGGTCTGACCGCCATTCACAGCAGCAAGGTACGAGAACACTTTACCTGCTTGTAAACGGAGGAAAACTAACGAACTTATTCATCAATGACGCAGCATCAAGCTGAGGCCGCTATCACTCAGGGTCTGACCCTGCGCCGCCCCATCGTGGAGTTCGAGCACCCGGTTGTCCGCACCCACCCCGTCACTGGCCGTAAGGCTTTGTTTGTGAACGACCAATTCACGACTCGCATCAATAACCTCTCGGTAGCCGAGTCCGGTACGGTATTCAGTCGTATTAATTTCAGTGGTAGGACTAGCACTCTGAATTGTGTGTGTGTTTTTCAGACGCGGTGCTGCGCTTCCTGGTCAATCATATTGCGGAGGGCCACGAGTTCCAAGTGCGCTACCACTGGACCAAAGACTCTGTGGCAATTTGGGATAACCGAGCCACGATTCACTACGCCACGTACGATTACCTGCCCGGTAACCGCCACGCTGTGCGTGTGACCCCGCATGGCGAGATCCCGTACATCGATGCCGGCGAAAAACCGTAAAAGTGCAGCAGTGTAGGGCATCCAAGGTTTCATGTGACCCGCCAAACAGTAACTTGTCGAAGCAATGTAGCTTGCATTTTTGATTTTGAAGTGGTTCCTAGTGTCCAGACAATTTTGTTTGCAATTCATATTCATCTACACAAGGATTCGGTCAATTGACTATCGAGAATTATTTATCCTGCGCGTTCATTCCGTCTTTTAGAAACATTGATGCCACGTACATGTGTAAAAGTACTTTGTCTAAGGAATTATTATGCATTGAAAGGGTCTCGCGAATCAGCTTCTCATTCAGTTTTGGGACACAAAGGATGTTGCATTGATACCCAGGGTTGCCGATTATTGCATTGTTATCCATTGCAAGACCACAGACGAAAATAGATTGTTGATGCTGCAGGAAATAGAGGGCAATAAATTATTGCAATTTCCAACGACAGCAAATAGATAACTGTACTCTACCCTGTCCACAGTACGTGCTCCTCGAGCAACTAGCTCTCTAGACCGACAGGAAGCTCACTCGCAAGTTTTCCTTGTGCCGTGTTTTGGGTCAACTCCAAGTTTGGCCAGTTCCGCAGCGAGGTAATCGCCACCGATGTTCAGACAGCGGCGCTCATTGGAAATGAATTTGCCAGAAACGATGACCATCTCATGGAGCTATTCCAGTCTCAGCAAGAACGCCAGGTCACTGCACTAGTAGCGTCAAGAACCTCTCGGGTAGCTCCGGGTTCCCGTCCAAGTCATTCACGAGACCAACGAACACAGAAGCCGTCAGCAGTTCCTCAACGTTTTCCGGGCACGCCAGAAACGGAAGACACGTTTTCGGACTGCAGGAGATAGCGTAAAATAGGGTATGAGATCGAGGACGAGTAGGCAGGGAAAGCAGCCCTGGTTAGCGACCATTCTAGCATTCTCCTCGCAGGGCGCAGTTCAAGCCCAAGCCAGTTTCCCCAACAGCCGCCTCCATCCACCATGGCCCCAATTTTCGGTTACACCCGGATCATTCTTACTGGTCTTCCCTGAAGACGTTGGCGAAGTCTGGACGGAGGCAACGTACGCTCAGGTTCGGAGAGTGGATGCGGGAGTCGCCTTTGTGACCCAAACAACCCCGGCTGCTGGGTCTCGAGCTTTGGTCGAGATTTCGTTGGATCAAGCATCAAACCGAGTTGATACTGAATAAGAAGCACGCAATACTCGCCTGGGAATTTGGGTGCGACGAGGAGTCGCGTCAAGTTTTGAAGGTGTTTGGCGGTACGGCCAAGTGACTAGTGCAAGGTCAGGAAGATTGTATGCAGCGACCCAAGATGGAGCGTCATGGACGTGTCGGTATGACAAGGCAGTCGCAGTGGACCCGATTGTGGTCTTGCTTCTATCCCAGTCAGCGCTCAAATGCTGTGAGTGGAGTCTGAATCAACTCGAAGGGCTTCACAGCAGCATTCTTGATCGGTTACCCGGACAAGACACGGCGGGCGGGCACCCATCACGTGAAATCACGGAAATACTTGATGGGTTTGGTGGACGTGTGATGTCACTGGCCCCTACAACGGTATGCTGATAGGTTGATCCACTCAGCGGTGAGATTGGAGATTTTCGCATTCAACACGCAGTTGATTTTGTCTACGCAATTGAGGGGAAAAACACCGTCGGAGACGAAGTCTGCAGCTCACTGGGATCTCTTTTCTGCAGAGAGCCTGTTAGCGGAGTCTATTCAACAGCTCCACCACTCCCAGTTGGCGCAGCCAAACGTAAGAGGACTGTCGCATCATCAGAGGATTCCTTTTTATCGACACAAGCCAACCCGACGCACCAGGTCAGTCCCAACGAGCTCAAGTGGTGACTCGATCACGTTCGATACTTCCTCTCTTAAGTTCAAGTGAAGACGACAATGACGTTGCTGACACGTTGACATCTACACAATTTAAGTCGCCTCACGACGCGGCTCCTTCAGTCCGAACTGTTGAGGTAGGCGTGAGGGATTCGAATTCCTCTCCATACCCGAATGCAGTACCAAGCTCCAACTACCGGTCCTCCGGTAATGTATATATGCCTGGGTTGGGGCCTGAAATTCGTCCATTTCGCGATACGCGGCCTCGACCGCCAGTACATTTTGTGGAAGGCCCGTTCGCGAACGCAGTCTCAAATACTAATGATTTGTCCGCAGCCTACCCACCCGAACAATATCACAATCGGTATGTGCACAACATGAACACCGCGACCGCTGCGGTAGGAAATTCAGCTCACCATCGAGTTCCATACCCGAATACGGTCGCAAATGTGGGTAGGTTAGGGCTTCACCAAGATGCTGAGGTATTTTGGTCAGTCAACACCCCTGTGCAAGCTGACGAAGGCGGCGTACTACCAGACAGCCATGCTGCGATGATGAAAGCGTTGGAGCTACAGCCGAACTTACAGCTACACTATCTTGCTCTTCACGAGCGGGCGCAGCGAGCAGAGACAGCAGCTGCTGTCATTTCGACATCAAGTGGAAAGCGTGCCCAAAAGTATGAGTTCATCCCGACAAATGAGCAAGTTCGTCTGCACAGTGTGATATCCTCCCCATCCGTACAAGGTAGGTCTCCTGGTCAATTTGTGAGGCATCTGGTATCCCATGGCGTGGTCCCCTTTCTCCCTTACCCGGGTATTTGCACTCGTTCGTACGATATCCAATTCGGAAACTATGGCCTTTCATTCATGCACCTTGTCCCTGTAAACGAGCTTCAGCGACGAACATGGATAAATCGTCAAAGGTCAACATGCAGAATTTCTCAGCTGGTGTAGATCTTCCTGAAGCTATGTCACCAACGTCAGCCGAGGATGTACGGCGAGCTGAGATATATGAACTCATTTGGCTCTTCAGACGCCATTGAACTTGTGAACGTGCTCTATCGGCTTGTCGATGGACTATTTCAGAGAATGACGCTGGATTCAAACGATTTGTCACTACTTGTGTACTGGATTGATACAAACATCCTGGAAAAATACCGGAGCTGCGCTGAAAAGGACGCAGAGCAAGGTGGTTTTTCACGTTTTGAAGTGGTGAACGTGGTAACACCAACCGATGCCTCTTTCCTGTATGTGATGCAGTTAATACAGACGGCACGGCCATACCCAGCGCCTAACTCAACACCAATGCACCACATCCAGCCAAATACCGCACCTCTACATCGGATATCCACAGGTTCAAGTCAGATATAACTACCGCGATACACCTTCAACGCCAATGCACCACATCCAGCCAAATACCGCACCTCCACATCGGAAGGTGCAGAAAGTTTCGGCTGGACATGATCCCAGTTCTCGCCGCAGTACAGCGTCGTCAGAGCGGATTCCAATTCGCATTGCCAAGCAAATCCCCAGACGCGGGCGGAGAGGTCTATGCCTTCGGTTTTTGACGGTTGCGGGGTGCCCTGGAGCTCAAAATGATTCCAACTCACGTGAATTTGAACGACGGGCACATTTCTTGCCATCAAACATACCATCAGCGGTGCTGGAATATACCTCCAGTACATTCGGTAAGCTCTCGAGATGAAGTATCAAAGCAGCGAAGGTCCTGGAGTCGTCCACAAGAATCTCGACCCCCAGCGTACACACAACTTGCTCCTCGTGTTCGCCAGATTCTTTTAGCACGACTCGAGTCAACTCTACGGCAGCAGCTGCACTTTATCAACCGAACGTTGGATATCCACAGGTTCAAGTCAGATATAACTACCGCGATACACCCTCAACGCCAATGCACCACATCCAGCCAAATACCGCACCTCCACATCGGAAGGTGCAGAAAGTTTCGGCTGGACATGATCCCAGTTCTCGCCGCAGTACAGCGTCGTCAGAGCGGATTCCAATTCGCATTGCCAAGCAAATCCCCAGACGCGGGCGGAGAGGTCTATGCCTTCGGTTTTTGACGGTTGCGGGGTGCCCTGGAGCTCAAAATGATTCCAACTCACGTGCATTTGAACGACGGGCACATTTCTTGCCATCAAACATACCATCAGCGGTGCTGGAATATACCTCCAGTACATTCGGTAAGCTCTCGAGATGAAGTATCAAAGCAGCGAAGGTCCTGGAGTCGTCCACAAGAATCTCGACCCCAGCGTACACACAACTTGCTCCTCGTGTTCGCCAGATTCTTTTAGCACGACTTGAGTCAACTCTACGGCAGCAGCTGCACTTTATCAACCGAACGTTGGATATCCACAGGTTCAAGTCAGATATAACTACCGCGATACACCCTTAACGCCAATGCACCACATCCAGCCAAATACCGCACCTCCACATCGGAAGGTGCAGAAAGTTTCGGCTGGACATGATCCCAGTTCTCGCCGCAGTACAGCGTCGTCAGAGCGGATTCCAATTCGCATTGCCAAGCAAATCCCCAGACGCGGGCGGAGAGGTCTATGCCTTCGGTTTTTGACGGTTGCGGGGTGCCCTGGAGCTCAAAATGATTCCAACTCACGTGAATTTGAACGACGGGCACATTTCTTGCCATCAAACATACCATCAGCGGTGCTGGAATATACCTCAGTACATTCGGTAAGCTCTCGAGATGAAGTATCAAAGCAGCGAAGGTCCTGGAGTCGTCCACAAGAATCTCGACCCCCAGCGTACACACAACTTGCTCCTCGTGTTCGCCAGATTCTTTTAGCACGACTCGAGTCAACTCTACGGCAGCAGCTGCACTTTATCAACCGAACGTTGGATATCCACAGGTTCAAGTCAGATATAACTACCGCGATACACCCTCAACGCCAATGCACCACATCCAGCCAAATACCGCACCTCCACATCGGAAGGTGCAGAAAGTTTCGGCTGGACATGATCCCAGTTCTCGCCGCAGTACAGCGTCGTCAGAGCGGATTCCATTCGCATTGCCAAGCAAATCCCCAGACGCGGGCGGAGAGGTCTATGCCTTCGGTTTTTGACGGTTGCGGGGTGCCCTGGAGCTCAAAATGATTCCAACTCACGTGAATTTGAACGACGGGCACATTTCTTGCCATCAAACATACCATCAGCGGTGCTGGAATATACCTCCAGTACATTCGGTAAGCTCTCGAGATGAAGTATCAAAGCAGCGAAGGTCCTGGAGTCGTCCACAAGAATCTCGACCCCCAGCGTACACACAACTTGCTCCTCGTGTTCGCCAGATTCTTTTAGCACGACTCGAGTCAACTCTACGGCAGCAGCTGCACTTTATCATCCGAACGTTGGATATCCACAGGTTCAAGTCAGATATAACTACCGCGATACACCCTCAACGCCAATGCACCACATCCAGCCAAATACCGCACCTCCACATCGGAAGGTGCAGAAAGTTTCGGCTGGACATGATCCCAGTTCTCGCCGCAGTACAGCGTCGTCAGAGCGGATTCCAATTCGCATTGCCAAGCAAATCCCCAGACGCGGGCGGAGAGGTCTATGCCTTCGGTTTTTGACGGTTGCGGGGTGCCCTGGAGCTCAAAATGATTCCAACTCACGTGAATTTGAACGACGGGCACATTTCTTGCCATCAAACATACCATCAGCGGTGCTGGAATATACCTCCAGTACATTCGGTAAGCTCTCGAGATGAAGTATCAAAGCAGCGAAGGTCCTGGAGTCGTCCACAAGAATCTCGACCCCAGCGTACACACAACTTGCTCCTCGTGTTCGCCAGATTCTTTTAGCACGACTCGAGTCAACTCTACGGCAGCAGCTGCACTTTATCATCCGAACGTTGGATATCCACAGGTTCAAGTCAGATATAACTACCGCGATACACCCTCAACGCCAATGCACCACATCCAGCCAAATACCGCACCTCCACATCGGAAGGTGCAGAAAGTTTCGGCTGGACATGATCCCAGTTCTCGCCGCAGTACAGCGTCGTCAGAGCGGATTCCAATTCGCATTGCCAAGCAAATCCCCAGACGCGGGCGGAGAGGTCTATGCCTTCGGTTTTTGACGGTTGCGGGGTGCCCTGGAGCTCAAAATGATTCCAACTCACGTGAATTTGAACGACGGGCACATTTCTTGCCATCAAACATACCATCAGCGGTGCTGGAATATACCTCCAGTACATTCGGTAAGCTCTCGAGATGAAGTATCAAAGCAGCGAAGGTCCTGGAGTCGTCCACAAGAATCTCGACCCCCAGCGTACACACAACTTGCTCCTCGTGTTCGCCAGATTCTTTTAGCACGACTCGAGTCAACTCTACGGCAGCAGCTGCACTTTATCATCCGAACGTTGGATATCCACAGGTTCAAGTCAGATATAACTACCGCGATACACCCTCAACGCCAATGCACCACATCCAGCCAAATACCGCACCTCCACATCGGAAGGTGCAGAAAGTTTCGGCTGGACATGATCCCAGTTCTCGCCGCAGTACAGCGTCGTCAGAGCGGATTCCATTCGCATTGCCAAGCAAATCCCCAGACGCGGGCGGAGAGGTCTATGCCTTCGGTTTTTGACGGTTGCGGGGTGCCCTGGAGCTCAAAATGATTCCAACTCACGTGAATTTGAACGACGGGCACATTTCTTGCCATCAAACATACCATCAGCGGTGCTGGAATATACCTCCAGTACATTCGGTAAGCTCTCGAGATGAAGTATCAAAGCAGCGAAGGTCCTGGAGTCGTCCACAAGAATCTCGACCCCCAGCGTACACACAACTTGCTCCTCGTGTTCGCCAGATTCTTTTAGCACGACTCGAGTCAACTCTACGGCAGCAGCTGCACTTTATCATCCGAACGTTGGATATCCACAGGTTCAAGTCAGATATAACTACCGCGATACACCCTCAACGCCAATGCACCACATCCAGCCAAATACCGCACCTCCACATCGGAAGGTGCAGAAAGTTTCGGCTGGACATGATCCCAGTTCTCGCCGCAGTACAGCGTCGTCAGAGCGGATTCCAATTCGCATTGCCAAGCAAATCCCCAGACGCGGGCGGAGAGGTCTATGCCTTCGGTTTTTGACGGTTGCGGGGTGCCCTGGAGCTCAAAATGATTCCAACTCACGTGAATTTGAACGACGGGCACATTTCTTGCCATCAAACATACCATCAGCGGTGCTGGAATATACCTCCAGTACATTCGGTAAGCTCTCGAGATGAAGTATCAAAGCAGCGAAGGTCCTGGAGTCGTCCACAAGAATCTCGACCCCCAGCGTACACACAACTTGCTCCTCGTGTTCGCCAGATTCTTTTAGCACGACTCGAGTCAACTCTACGGCAGCAGCTGCACTTTATCATCCGAACGTTGGATATCCACAGGTTCAAGTCAGATATAACTACCGCGATACACCCTCAACGCCAATGCACCACATCCAGCCAAATACCGCACCTCCACATCGGAAGGTGCAGAAAGTTTCGGCTGGACATGATCCCAGTTCTCGCCGCAGTACAGCGTCGTCAGAGCGGATTCCAATTCGCATTGCCAAGCAAATCCCCAGACGCGGGCGGAGAGGTCTATGCCTTCGGTTTTTGACGGTTGCGGGGTGCCCTGGAGCTCAAAATGATTCCAACTCACGTGAATTTGAACGACGGGCACATTTCTTGCCATCAAACATACCATCAGCGGTGCTGGAATATACCTCCAGTACATTCGGTAAGCTCTCGAGATGAAGTATCAAAGCAGCGAAGGTCCTGGAGTCGTCCACAAGAATCTCGACCCCCAGCGTACACACAACTTGCTCCTCGTGTTCGCCAGATTCTTTTAGCACGACTCGAGTCAACTCTACGGCAGCAGCTGCACTTTATCATCCGAACGTTGGATATCCACAGGTTCAAGTCAGATATAACTACCGCGATACACCCTCAACGCCAATGCACCACATCCAGCCAAATACCGCACCTCCACATCGGAAGGTGCAGAAAGTTTCGGCTGGACATGATCCCAGTTCTCGCCGCAGTACAGCGTCGTCAGAGCGGATTCCAATTCGCATTGCCAAGCAAATCCCCAGACGCGGGCGGAGAGGTCTATGCCTTCGGTTTTTGACGGTTGCGGGGTGCCCTGGAGCTCAAAATGATTCCAACTCACGTGAATTTGAACGACGGGCACATTTCTTGCCATCAAACATACCATCAGCGGTGCTGGAATATACCTCCAGTACATTCGGTAAGCTCTCGAGATGAAGTATCAAAGCAGCGAAGGTCCTGGAGTCGTCCACAAGAATCTCGACCCCCAGCGTACACACAACTTGCTCCTCGTGTTCGCCAGATTCTTTTAGCACGACTCGAGTCAACTCTACGGCAGCAGCTGCACTTTATCATCCGAACGTTGGATATCCACAGGTTCAAGTCAGATATAACTACCGCGATACACCCTCAACGCCAATGCACCACATCCAGCCAAATACCGCACCTCCACATCGGAAGGTGCAGAAAGTTTCGGCTGGACATGATCCCAGTTCTCGCCGCAGTACAGCGTCGTCAGAGCGGATTCCAATTCGCATTGCCAAGCAAATCCCCAGACGCGGGCGGAGAGGTCTATGCCTTCGGTTTTTGACGGTTGCGGGGTGCCCTGGAGCTCAAAATGATTCCAACTCACGTGAATTTGAACGACGGGCACATTTCTTGCCATCAAACATACCATCAGCGGTGCTGGAATATACCTCCAGTACATTCGGTAAGCTCTCGAGATGAAGTATCAAAGCAGCGAAGGTCCTGGAGTCGTCCACAAGAATCTCGACCCCCAGCGTACACACAACTTGCTCCTCGTGTTCGCCAGATTCTTTTAGCACGACTCGAGTCAACTCTACGGCAGCAGCTGCACTTTATCATCCGAACGTTGGATATCCACAGGTTCAAGTCAGATATAACTACCGCGATACACCCTCAACGCCAATGCACCACATCCAGCCAAATACCGCACCTCCACATCGGAAGGTGCAGAAAGTTTCGGCTGGACATGATCCCAGTTCTCGCCGCAGTACAGCGTCGTCAGAGCGGATTCCAATTCGCATTGCCAAGCAAATCCCCAGACGCGGGCGGAGAGGTCTATGCCTTCGGTTTTTGACGGTTGCGGGGTGCCCTGGAGCTCAAAATGATTCCAACTCACGTGAATTTGAACGACGGGCACATTTCTTGCCATCAAACATACCATCAGCGGTGCTGGAATATACCTCCAGTACATTCGGTAAGCTCTCGAGATGAAGTATCAAAGCAGCGAAGGTCCTGGAGTCGTCCACAAGAATCTCGACCCCCAGCGTACACACAACTTGCTCCTCGTGTTCGCCAGATTCTTTTAGCACGACTCGAGTCAACTCTACGGCAGCAGCTGCACTTTATCATCCGAACGTTGGATATCCACAGGTTCAAGTCAGATATAACTACCGCGATACACCCTCAACGCCAATGCACCACATCCAGCCAAATACCGCACCTCCACATCGGAAGGTGCAGAAAGTTTCGGCTGGACATGATCCCAGTTCTCGCCGCAGTACAGCGTCGTCAGAGCGGATTCCAATTCGCATTGCCAAGCAAATCCCCAGACGCGGGCGGAGAGGTCTATGCCTTCGGTTTTTGACGGTTGCGGGGTGCCCTGGAGCTCAAAATGATTCCAACTCACGTGAATTTGAACGACGGGCACATTTCTTGCCATCAAACATACCATCAGCGGTGCTGGAATATACCTCCAGTACATTCGGTAAGCTCTCGAGATGAAGTATCAAAGCAGCGAAGGTCCTGGAGTCGTCCACAAGAATCTCGACCCCCAGCGTACACACAACTTGCTCCTCGTGTTCGCCAGATTCTTTTAGCACGACTCGAGTCAACTCTACGGCAGCAGCTGCACTTTATCATCCGAACGTTGGATATCCACAGGTTCAAGTCAGATATAACTACCGCGATACACCCTCAACGCCAATGCACCACATCCAGCCAAATACCGCACCTCCACATCGGAAGGTGCAGAAAGTTTCGGCTGGACATGATCCCAGTTCTCGCCGCAGTACAGCGTCGTCAGAGCGGATTCCAATTCGCATTGCCAAGCAAATCCCCAGACGCGGGCGGAGAGGTCTATGCCTTCGGTTTTTGACGGTTGCGGGGTGCCCTGGAGCTCAAAATGATTCCAACTCACGTGAATTTGAACGACGGGCACATTTCTTGCCATCAAACATACCATCAGCGGTGCTGGAATATACCTCCAGTACATTCGGTAAGCTCTCGAGATGAAGTATCAAAGCAGCGAAGGTCCTGGAGTCGTCCACAAGAATCTCGACCCCCAGCGTACACACAACTTGCTCCTCGTGTTCGCCAGATTCTTTTAGCACGACTCGAGTCAACTCTACGGCAGCAGCTGCACTTTATCATCCGAACGTTGGATATCCACAGGTTCAAGTCAGATATAACTACCGCGATACACCCTCAACGCCAATGCACCACATCCAGCCAAATACCGCACCTCCACATCGGAAGGTGCAGAAAGTTTCGGCTGGACATGATCCCAGTTCTCGCCGCAGTACAGCGTCGTCAGAGCGGATTCCAATTCGCATTGCCAAGCAAATCCCCAGACGCGGGCGGAGAGGTCTATGCCTTCGGTTTTTGACGGTTGCGGGGTGCCCTGGAGCTCAAAATGATTCCAACTCACGTGAATTTGAACGACGGGCACATTTCTTGCCATCAAACATACCATCAGCGGTGCTGGAATATACCTCCAGTACATTCGGTAAGCTCTCGAGATGAAGTATCAAAGCAGCGAAGGTCCTGGAGTCGTCCACAAGAATCTCGACCCCCAGCGTACACACAACTTGCTCCTCGTGTTCGCCAGATTCTTTTAGCACGACTCGAGTCAACTCTACGGCAGCAGCTGCACTTTATCATCCGAACGTTGGATATCCACAGGTTCAAGTCAGATATAACTACCGCGATACACCCTCAACGCCAATGCACCACATCCAGCCAAATACCGCACCTCCACATCGGAAGGTGCAGAAAGTTTCGGCTGGACATGATCCCAGTTCTCGCCGCAGTACAGCGTCGTCAGAGCGGATTCCAATTCGCATTGCCAAGCAAATCCCCAGACGCGGGCGGAGAGGTCTATGCCTTCGGTTTTTGACGGTTGCGGGGTGCCCTGGAGCTCAAAATGATTCCAACTCACGTGAATTTGAACGACGGGCACATTTCTTGCCATCAAACATACCATCAGCGGTGCTGGAATATACCTCCAGTACATTCGGTAAGCTCTCGAGATGAAGTATCAAAGCAGCGAAGGTCCTGGAGTCGTCCACAAGAATCTCGACCCCCAGCGTACACACAACTTGCTCCTCGTGTTCGCCAGATTCTTTTAGCACGACTCGAGTCAACTCTACGGCAGCAGCTGCACTTTATCATCCGAACGTTGGATATCCACAGGTTCAAGTCAGATATAACTACCGCGATACACCCTCAACGCCAATGCACCACATCCAGCCAAATACCGCACCTCCACATCGGAAGGTGCAGAAAGTTTCGGCTGGACATGATCCCAGTTCTCGCCGCAGTACAGCGTCGTCAGAGCGGATTCCAATTCGCATTGCCAAGCAAATCCCCAGACGCGGGCGGAGAGGTCTATGCCTTCGGTTTTTGACGGTTGCGGGGTGCCCTGGAGCTCAAAATGATTCCAACTCACGTGAATTTGAACGACGGGCACATTTCTTGCCATCAAACATACCATCAGCGGTGCTGGAATATACCTCCAGTACATTCGGTAAGCTCTCGAGATGAAGTATCAAAGCAGCGAAGGTCCTGGAGTCGTCCACAAGAATCTCGACCCCCAGCGTACACACAACTTGCTCCTCGTGTTCGCCAGATTCTTTTAGCACGACTCGAGTCAACTCTACGGCAGCAGCTGCACTTTATCATCCGAACGTTGGATATCCACAGGTTCAAGTCAGATATAACTACCGCGATACACCCTCAACGCCAATGCACCACATCCAGCCAAATACCGCACCTCCACATCGGAAGGTGCAGAAAGTTTCGGCTGGACATGATCCCAGTTCTCGCCGCAGTACAGCGTCGTCAGAGCGGATTCCAATTCGCATTGCCAAGCAAATCCCCAGACGCGGGCGGAGAGGTCTATGCCTTCGGTTTTTGACGGTTGCGGGGTGCCCTGGAGCTCAAAATGATTCCAACTCACGTGAATTTGAACGACGGGCACATTTCTTGCCATCAAACATACCATCAGCGGTGCTGGAATATACCTCCAGTACATTCGGTAAGCTCTCGAGATGAAGTATCAAAGCAGCGAAGGTCCTGGAGTCGTCCACAAGAATCTCGACCCCCAGCGTACACACAACTTGCTCCTCGTGTTCGCCAGATTCTTTTAGCACGACTCGAGTCAACTCTACGGCAGCAGCTGCACTTTATCATCCGAACGTTGGATATCCACAGGTTCAAGTCAGATATAACTACCGCGATACACCCTCAACGCCAATGCACCACATCCAGCCAAATACCGCACCTCCACATCGGAAGGTGCAGAAAGTTTCGGCTGGACATGATCCCAGTTCTCGCCGCAGTACAGCGTCGTCAGAGCGGATTCCAATTCGCATTGCCAAGCAAATCCCCAGACGCGGGCGGAGAGGTCTATGCCTTCGGTTTTTGACGGTTGCGGGGTGCCCTGGAGCTCAAAATGATTCCAACTCACGTGAATTTGAACGACGGGCACATTTCTTGCCATCAAACATACCATCAGCGGTGCTGGAATATACCTCCAGTACATTCGGTAAGCTCTCGAGATGAAGTATCAAAGCAGCGAAGGTCCTGGAGTCGTCCACAAGAATCTCGACCCCCAGCGTACACACAACTTGCTCCTCGTGTTCGCCAGATTCTTTTAGCACGACTCGAGTCAACTCTACGGCAGCAGCTGCACTTTATCATCCGAACGTTGGATATCCACAGGTTCAAGTCAGATATAACTACCGCGATACACCCTCAACGCCAATGCACCACATCCAGCCAAATACCGCACCTCCACATCGGAAGGTGCAGAAAGTTTCGGCTGGACATGATCCCAGTTCTCGCCGCAGTACAGCGTCGTCAGAGCGGATTCCAATTCGCATTGCCAAGCAAATCCCCAGACGCGGGCGGAGAGGTCTATGCCTTCGGTTTTTGACGGTTGCGGGGTGCCCTGGAGCTCAAAATGATTCCAACTCACGTGAATTTGAACGACGGGCACATTTCTTGCCATCAAACATACCATCAGCGGTGCTGGAATATACCTCCAGTACATTCGGTAAGCTCTCGAGATGAAGTATCAAAGCAGCGAAGGTCCTGGAGTCGTCCACAAGAATCTCGACCCCCAGCGTACACACAACTTGCTCCTCGTGTTCGCCAGATTCTTTTAGCACGACTCGAGTCAACTCTACGGCAGCAGCTGCACTTTATCATCCGAACGTTGGATATCCACAGGTTCAAGTCAGATATAACTACCGCGATACACCCTCAACGCCAATGCACCACATCCAGCCAAATACCGCACCTCCACATCGGAAGGTGCAGAAAGTTTCGGCTGGACATGATCCCAGTTCTCGCCGCAGTACAGCGTCGTCAGAGCGGATTCCAATTCGCATTGCCAAGCAAATCCCCAGACGCGGGCGGAGAGGTCTATGCCTTCGGTTTTTGACGGTTGCGGGGTGCCCTGGAGCTCAAAATGATTCCAACTCACGTGAATTTGAACGACGGGCACATTTCTTGCCATCAAACATACCATCAGCGGTGCTGGAATATACCTCCAGTACATTCGGTAAGCTCTCGAGATGAAGTATCAAAGCAGCGAAGGTCCTGGAGTCGTCCACAAGAATCTCGACCCCCAGCGTACACACAACTTGCTCCTCGTGTTCGCCAGATTCTTTTAGCACGACTCGAGTCAACTCTACGGCAGCAGCTGCACTTTATCATCCGAACGTTGGATATCCACAGGTTCAAGTCAGATATAACTACCGCGATACACCCTCAACGCCAATGCACCACATCCAGCCAAATACCGCACCTCCACATCGGAAGGTGCAGAAAGTTTCGGCTGGACATGATCCCAGTTCTCGCCGCAGTACAGCGTCGTCAGAGCGGATTCCAATTCGCATTGCCAAGCAAATCCCCAGACGCGGGCGGAGAGGTCTATGCCTTCGGTTTTTGACGGTTGCGGGGTGCCCTGGAGCTCAAAATGATTCCAACTCACGTGAATTTGAACGACGGGCACATTTCTTGCCATCAAACATACCATCAGCGGTGCTGGAATATACCTCCAGTACATTCGGTAAGCTCTCGAGATGAAGTATCAAAGCAGCGAAGGTCCTGGAGTCGTCCACAAGAATCTCGACCCCCAGCGTACACACAACTTGCTCCTCGTGTTCGCCAGATTCTTTTAGCACGACTCGAGTCAACTCTACGGCAGCAGCTGCACTTTATCATCCGAACGTTGGATATCCACAGGTTCAAGTCAGATATAACTACCGCGATACACCCTCAACGCCAATGCACCACATCCAGCCAAATACCGCACCTCCACATCGGAAGGTGCAGAAAGTTTCGGCTGGACATGATCCCAGTTCTCGCCGCAGTACAGCGTCGTCAGAGCGGATTCCAATTCGCATTGCCAAGCAAATCCCCAGACGCGGGCGGAGAGGTCTATGCCTTCGGTTTTTGACGGTTGCGGGGTGCCCTGGAGCTCAAAATGATTCCAACTCACGTGAATTTGAACGACGGGCACATTTCTTGCCATCAAACATACCATCAGCGGTGCTGGAATATACCTCCAGTACATTCGGTAAGCTCTCGAGATGAAGTATCAAAGCAGCGAAGGTCCTGGAGTCGTCCACAAGAATCTCGACCCCCAGCGTACACACAACTTGCTCCTCGTGTTCGCCAGATTCTTTTAGCACGACTCGAGTCAACTCTACGGCAGCAGCTGCACTTTATCATCCGAACGTTGGATATCCACAGGTTCAAGTCAGATATAACTACCGCGATACACCCTCAACGCCAATGCACCACATCCAGCCAAATACCGCACCTCCACATCGGAAGGTGCAGAAAGTTTCGGCTGGACATGATCCCAGTTCTCGCCGCAGTACAGCGTCGTCAGAGCGGATTCCAATTCGCATTGCCAAGCAAATCCCCAGACGCGGGCGGAGAGGTCTATGCCTTCGGTTTTTGACGGTTGCGGGGTGCCCTGGAGCTCAAAATGATTCCAACTCACGTGAATTTGAACGACGGGCACATTTCTTGCCATCAAACATACCATCAGCGGTGCTGGAATATACCTCCAGTACATTCGGTAAGCTCTCGAGATGAAGTATCAAAGCAGCGAAGGTCCTGGAGTCGTCCACAAGAATCTCGACCCCCAGCGTACACACAACTTGCTCCTCGTGTTCGCCAGATTCTTTTAGCACGACTCGAGTCAACTCTACGGCAGCAGCTGCACTTTATCATCCGAACGTTGGATATCCACAGGTTCAAGTCAGATATAACTACCGCGATACACCCTCAACGCCAATGCACCACATCCAGCCAAATACCGCACCTCCACATCGGAAGGTGCAGAAAGTTTCGGCTGGACATGATCCCAGTTCTCGCCGCAGTACAGCGTCGTCAGAGCGGATTCCAATTCGCATTGCCAAGCAAATCCCCAGACGCGGGCGGAGAGGTCTATGCCTTCGGTTTTTGACGGTTGCGGGGTGCCCTGGAGCTCAAAATGATTCCAACTCACGTGAATTTGAACGACGGGCACATTTCTTGCCATCAAACATACCATCAGCGGTGCTGGAATATACCTCCAGTACATTCGGTAAGCTCTCGAGATGAAGTATCAAAGCAGCGAAGGTCCTGGAGTCGTCCACAAGAATCTCGACCCCCAGCGTACACACAACTTGCTCCTCGTGTTCGCCAGATTCTTTTAGCACGACTCGAGTCAACTCTACGGCAGCAGCTGCACTTTATCATCCGAACGTTGGATATCCACAGGTTCAAGTCAGATATAACTACCGCGATACACCCTCAACGCCAATGCACCACATCCAGCCAAATACCGCACCTCCACATCGGAAGGTGCAGAAAGTTTCGGCTGGACATGATCCCAGTTCTCGCCGCAGTACAGCGTCGTCAGAGCGGATTCCAATTCGCATTGCCAAGCAAATCCCCAGACGCGGGCGGAGAGGTCTATGCCTTCGGTTTTTGACGGTTGCGGGGTGCCCTGGAGCTCAAAATGATTCCAACTCACGTGAATTTGAACGACGGGCACATTTCTTGCCATCAAACATACCATCAGCGGTGCTGGAATATACCTCCAGTACATTCGGTAAGCTCTCGAGATGAAGTATCAAAGCAGCGAAGGTCCTGGAGTCGTCCACAAGAATCTCGACCCCCAGCGTACACACAACTTGCTCCTCGTGTTCGCCAGATTCTTTTAGCACGACTCGAGTCAACTCTACGGCAGCAGCTGCACTTTATCATCCGAACGTTGGATATCCACAGGTTCAAGTCAGATATAACTACCGCGATACACCCTCAACGCCAATGCACCACATCCAGCCAAATACCGCACCTCCACATCGGAAGGTGCAGAAAGTTTCGGCTGGACATGATCCCAGTTCTCGCCGCAGTACAGCGTCGTCAGAGCGGATTCCAATTCGCATTGCCAAGCAAATCCCCAGACGCGGGCGGAGAGGTCTATGCCTTCGGTTTTTGACGGTTGCGGGGTGCCCTGGAGCTCAAAATGATTCCAACTCACGTGAATTTGAACGACGGGCACATTTCTTGCCATCAAACATACCATCAGCGGTGCTGGAATATACCTCCAGTACATTCGGTAAGCTCTCGAGATGAAGTATCAAAGCAGCGAAGGTCCTGGAGTCGTCCACAAGAATCTCGACCCCCAGCGTACACACAACTTGCTCCTCGTGTTCGCCAGATTCTTTTAGCACGACTCGAGTCAACTCTACGGCAGCAGCTGCACTTTATCATCCGAACGTTGGATATCCACAGGTTCAAGTCAGATATAACTACCGCGATACACCCTCAACGCCAATGCACCACATCCAGCCAAATACCGCACCTCCACATCGGAAGGTGCAGAAAGTTTCGGCTGGACATGATCCCAGTTCTCGCCGCAGTACAGCGTCGTCAGAGCGGATTCCAATTCGCATTGCCAAGCAAATCCCCAGACGCGGGCGGAGAGGTCTATGCCTTCGGTTTTTGACGGTTGCGGGGTGCCCTGGAGCTCAAAATGATTCCAACTCACGTGAATTTGAACGACGGGCACATTTCTTGCCATCAAACATACCATCAGCGGTGCTGGAATATACCTCCAGTACATTCGGTAAGCTCTCGAGATGAAGTATCAAAGCAGCGAAGGTCCTGGAGTCGTCCACAAGAATCTCGACCCCCAGCGTACACACAACTTGCTCCTCGTGTTCGCCAGATTCTTTTAGCACGACTCGAGTCAACTCTACGGCAGCAGCTGCACTTTATCATCCGAACGTTGGATATCCACAGGTTCAAGTCAGATATAACTACCGCGATACACCCTCAACGCCAATGCACCACATCCAGCCAAATACCGCACCTCCACATCGGAAGGTGCAGAAAGTTTCGGCTGGACATGATCCCAGTTCTCGCCGCAGTACAGCGTCGTCAGAGCGGATTCCAATTCGCATTGCCAAGCAAATCCCCAGACGCGGGCGGAGAGGTCTATGCCTTCGGTTTTTGACGGTTGCGGGGTGCCCTGGAGCTCAAAATGATTCCAACTCACGTGAATTTGAACGACGGGCACATTTCTTGCCATCAAACATACCATCAGCGGTGCTGGAATATACCTCCAGTACATTCGGTAAGCTCTCGAGATGAAGTATCAAAGCAGCGAAGGTCCTGGAGTCGTCCACAAGAATCTCGACCCCCAGCGTACACACAACTTGCTCCTCGTGTTCGCCAGATTCTTTTAGCACGACTCGAGTCAACTCTACGGCAGCAGCTGCACTTTATCATCCGAACGTTGGATATCCACAGGTTCAAGTCAGATATAACTACCGCGATACACCCTCAACGCCAATGCACCACATCCAGCCAAATACCGCACCTCCACATCGGAAGGTGCAGAAAGTTTCGGCTGGACATGATCCCAGTTCTCGCCGCAGTACAGCGTCGTCAGAGCGGATTCCAATTCGCATTGCCAAGCAAATCCCCAGACGCGGGCGGAGAGGTCTATGCCTTCGGTTTTTGACGGTTGCGGGGTGCCCTGGAGCTCAAAATGATTCCAACTCACGTGAATTTGAACGACGGGCACATTTCTTGCCATCAAACATACCATCAGCGGTGCTGGAATATACCTCCAGTACATTCGGTAAGCTCTCGAGATGAAGTATCAAAGCAGCGAAGGTCCTGGAGTCGTCCACAAGAATCTCGACCCCCAGCGTACACACAACTTGCTCCTCGTGTTCGCCAGATTCTTTAGCACGACTCGAGTCAACTCTACGGCAGCAGCTGCACTTTATCATCCGAACGTTGGATATCCACAGGTTCAAGTCAGATATAACTACCGCGATACACCCTCAACGCCAATGCACCACATCCAGCCAAATACCGCACCTCCACATCGGAAGGTGCAGAAAGTTTCGGCTGGACATGATCCCAGTTCTCGCCGCAGTACAGCGTCGTCAGAGCGGATTCCATTCGCATTGCCAAGCAAATCCCCAGACGCGGGCGGAGAGGTCTATGCCTTCGGTTTTTGACGGTTGCGGGGTGCCCTGGAGCTCAAAATGATTCCAACTCACGTGAATTTGAACGACGGGCACATTTCTTGCCATCAAACATACCATCAGCGGTGCTGGAATATACCTCCAGTACATTCGGTAAGCTCTCGAGATGAAGTATCAAAGCAGCGAAGGTCCTGGAGTCGTCCACAAGAATCTCGACCCCCAGCGTACACACAACTTGCTCCTCGTGTTCGCCAGATTCTTTTAGCACGACTCGAGTCAACTCTACGGCAGCAGCTGCACTTTATCATCCGAACGTTGGATATCCACAGGTTCAAGTCAGATATAACTACCGCGATACACCCTCAACGCCAATGCACCACATCCAGCCAAATACCGCACCTCCACATCGGAAGGTGCAGAAAGTTTCGGCTGGACATGATCCCAGTTCTCGCCGCAGTACAGCGTCGTCAGAGCGGATTCCAATTCGCATTGCCAAGCAAATCCCCAGACGCGGGCGGAGAGGTCTATGCCTTCGGTTTTTGACGGTTGCGGGGTGCCCTGGAGCTCAAAATGATTCCAACTCACGTGAATTTGAACGACGGGCACATTTCTTGCCATCAAACATACCATCAGCGGTGCTGGAATATACCTCCAGTACATTCGGTAAGCTCTCGAGATGAAGTATCAAAGCAGCGAAGGTCCTGGAGTCGTCCACAAGAATCTCGACCCCCAGCGTACACACAACTTGCTCCTCGTGTTCGCCAGATTCTTTTAGCACGACTCGAGTCAACTCTACGGCAGCAGCTGCACTTTATCATCCGAACGTTGGATATCCACAGGTTCAAGTCAGATATAACTACCGCGATACACCCTCAACGCCAATGCACCACATCCAGCCAAATACCGCACCTCCACATCGGAAGGTGCAGAAAGTTTCGGCTGGACATGATCCCAGTTCTCGCCGCAGTACAGCGTCGTCAGAGCGGATTCCAATTCGCATTGCCAAGCAAATCCCCAGACGCGGGCGGAGAGGTCTATGCCTTCGGTTTTTGACGGTTGCGGGGTGCCCTGGAGCTCAAAATGATTCCAACTCACGTGAATTTGAACGACGGGCACATTTCTTGCCATCAAACATACCATCAGCGGTGCTGGAATATACCTCCAGTACATTCGGTAAGCTCTCGAGATGAAGTATCAAAGCAGCGAAGGTCCTGGAGTCGTCCACAAGAATCTCGACCCCCAGCGTACACACAACTTGCTCCTCGTGTTCGCCAGATTCTTTTAGCACGACTCGAGTCAACTCTACGGCAGCAGCTGCACTTTATCATCCGAACGTTGGATATCCACAGGTTCAAGTCAGATATAACTACCGCGATACACCCTCAACGCCAATGCACCACATCCAGCCAAATACCGCACCTCCACATCGGAAGGTGCAGAAAGTTTCGGCTGGACATGATCCCAGTTCTCGCCGCAGTACAGCGTCGTCAGAGCGGATTCAATTCGCATTGCCAAGCAAATCCCCAGACGCGGGCGGAGAGGTCTATGCCTTCGGTTTTTGACGGTTGCGGGGTGCCCTGGAGCTCAAAATGATTCCAACTCACGTGAATTTGAACGACGGGCACATTTCTTGCCATCAAACATACCATCAGCGGTGCTGGAATATACCTCCAGTACATTCGGTAAGCTCTCGAGATGAAGTATCAAAGCAGCGAAGGTCCTGGAGTCGTCCACAAGAATCTCGACCCCCAGCGTACACACAACTTGCTCCTCGTGTTCGCCAGATTCTTTTAGCACGACTCGAGTCAACTCTACGGCAGCAGCTGCACTTTATCATCCGAACGTTGGATATCCACAGGTTCAAGTCAGATATAACTACCGCGATACACCCTCAACGCCAATGCACCACATCCAGCCAAATACCGCACCTCCACATCGGAAGGTGCAGAAAGTTTCGGCTGGACATGATCCCAGTTCTCGCCGCAGTACAGCGTCGTCAGAGCGGATTCAATTCGCATTGCCAAGCAAATCCCCAGACGCGGGCGGAGAGGTCTATGCCTTCGGTTTTTGACGGTTGCGGGGTGCCCTGGAGCTCAAAATGATTCCAACTCACGTGAATTTGAACGACGGGCACATTTCTTGCCATCAAACATACCATCAGCGGTGCTGGAATATACCTCCAGTACATTCGGTAAGCTCTCGAGATGAAGTATCAAAGCAGCGAAGGTCCTGGAGTCGTCCACAAGAATCTCGACCCCCAGCGTACACACAACTTGCTCCTCGTGTTCGCCAGATTCTTTTAGCACGACTCGAGTCAACTCTACGGCAGCAGCTGCACTTTATCATCCGAACGTTGGATATCCACAGGTTCAAGTCAGATATAACTACCGCGATACACCCTCAACGCCAATGCACCACATCCAGCCAAATACCGCACCTCCACATCGGAAGGTGCAGAAAGTTTCGGCTGGACATGATCCCAGTTCTCGCCGCAGTACAGCGTCGTCAGAGCGGATTCAATTCGCATTGCCAAGCAAATCCCCAGACGCGGGCGGAGAGGTCTATGCCTTCGGTTTTTGACGGTTGCGGGGTGCCCTGGAGCTCAAAATGATTCCAACTCACGTGAATTTGAACGACGGGCACATTTCTTGTCATCAAACATACCATCAGCGGTGCTGGAATATACCTCTAGTACATTCGGTAAGCTCTCGAGATGAAGTATCAAAGCAGCGAAGGTCCTGGAGTCGTCCACAAGAATCTCGACCCCCAGCGTACACACAACTTGCTCCTCGTGTTCGCCAGATTCTTTTAGCACGACTCGAGTCAACTCTACGGCAGCAGCAGCACTTTATCATCCGAACGTTGGATATCCACAGGTTCAAGTCAGATATAACTACCGCGATACATACTCAAATCGACAAATTATACCAGCAGCAACTCTCGATTTGGGTTCGACATCCTAAAGCAACACTCGAAGATATAGTGAGGTTAATTCGCGGTGAGACTGACACTGACCCGCGCCCCAACCAGGCTCTGGAGCCACACAATTACGAGTTGCTGTTAAGCGACTATGAACTCCAGTAGCTGATGATATCGATAGCTAACAATGGCTTCGAAGCTGGATGGTCACGATCATGCCTTCCTCATCGCTCGTACATGTATGACAATCATCAGTCTGCAACTTTGTATGAAAACAGCGTCCTAAGAAGTATCGCAAGTGGACAGGTCCATGGAGAATACCTAGTCGTCGATGCGGATATCCTGCAGCTCTGGGAAGTTCATATAAGTCCATTTGGCGCTGTGCCGAAAGCTGATACAGACCCCTACATTGAATCGAGGTTGGTTCACGACCTGTCATTTCCGGAACAGGAGTCCACTAATTCTGCAACGGACCACTCTTTGCCGGAGATATTCTTCGTAAGCGTGAAAGTACTCGCACAACGCATTGAAGATGAGTTTGCTCGAGTACAGCGATCTTCCAACCCACACACACGCATTCTGATTTGTAAGGGCGACGTGAAAGGAGCTTTTCGCCACCTTCGGATAATAGCTAAAGATGCCCGCTGGATGGGAGGTATTCTCAAACGACGTGGCATCGGTGTTATAGATATGTCTGCTCCATTTGGCTGGACAGGTTCACCAGCATTTTATGGTGTGTTTGACCGTGCCATCTCACATCTACTTGGCCGAGAATCACCTGCGAGCATGTGCCCGACAAGCTCTGATATCATACACCTTTCGCATTCGAATGGGTAGATGATCATGTGCTTATTGAAGCTGACGCAAACGAGTGCTGTGCCATCGCCGTGGATACATTACGCCTCGCTATGATGGCAATCCTCGGCCCGACAGCAGTTAATGAAGCAAATTTCTCTGATTGGGAAGAACAGCAGGTGGCGTTAGGTCTTGAATGGGATTGTACCAACAGGACTGTCTCAATGCCAACTAAAAAATCGCAAAGGCTTTGGGATGTGTTGAAATCGCAAAATCAGGAGCATTTGTTTCACTCAAGCAGCTTCAACAGCTTCTAGGCAGCTTACGACACATATGCTTATGTGTTCGAGCTGCAAAACCGTTTTCCAACACCTGCAACGCAAGTGCAAGACCGGGAACAGAAATCGACGAATTGACGTCACCCTTGAAATGAAAAAAACGACTTGGATTGGTTTGACGCCATACTCCGGACCGGACGATTACGAGGCGTACCAACTCAGTTTTTGTATCACTGCCCCAGTCGAGTGTCATTGGTACGTGGATGCAAACGACGACGGTTTGATTGTTTTGATCCTGCAAGCCGTCGCTACATTCGGTGTGTATTTGATGAAAAGGAGGAAAAAACAAATCGCATCTAGTGAATTCGACATCAACATTCGAGGGCAACTCTCGATCGCACTTGTATGTTTGCTATTTGCACGCGATTGGCATGCTTCAGCCTGTCCACGGGTACCACACATTCGATTTTGGTCTGATAACACTTCGGCAACTGCTCGATCGAATAATCTTGCTTCAAAGCACTTGCTCGGTATGGAACTCAATCGAGCAATTGGGTTGATGGAGGCTGTATTCACGCTTCGCATCTCAGTGGAGTATATATCTGGATATCGTAACACCATAGCAGACGCGGGATCACGGTCAAAGGATACTAGACTAACATCATTGTGGCACGTGGACTAATGTACATGTACCAACCAAACTTCGGTACCTTTTGCAAGATATTCTCGCAACTCTTCGATCCTTCTCGTTGGCCAAAAGCTCCCGAAAAAGTACATTGCAACATGGTAACACTGGACTCTATGGTGCAAGTCTCACGGGTTCTCAGTGTGTCTGCCCCCATCTTCACAGCAGCACTCTTTTCAATTGGCCCTTTTCGCAGCTTTTTGCTGGTCGACAGGAGTACATGGAAAAGGCAACAATGCGAGAACCGTACTGTCCAAGGTTAGCCACCTTTCATGGTGTCATCAAGTCGCCTTCGGATACCCAGCATCCCTGTCACCCGCTGACAAACTCGTTGTGCGTGGGATACAGAGGATGTCAGCACCTCCCATCCCAAAGCAGCCGGTCACCCAACCGATCCTATCTGAAATGCGAAGAACTCTCAACTTCCGAACTACCCACGACCGTGTGCTCTGAGGGGTTACGGTCTTGAGTTTCTTCTTTATGCTCCGACGCAGCGAATACCTAGCGTGTAATGGTGGATTAATACTATATTCAGTTCGGGTACACGACATAACATTCCGTGCGACAAACGGTGGCACCCCTGTACAACGTCATTAGGCGGACATTGTGATTATCCGCTTTCGTGGCAGCAAGACGGACCAGTTTGGTGTTTCCACTACCCGCAGATTACACCGATCAGGGATAAGATAAAATGGTTATGTCCTGTGCGGGCGGTTTGGTACCTCGTTCAACACGCGAGTAATATCGGCGGCGCACAAACCTTACCCTTGTGCCAGGTCGCAGTTGACTGCCTAATCGAGGCAGAAGAAGTCACAAGCCTTATTCGAAATGGAGCCGCGGCCATTGGCGCCAGATCATCCGACTACAGTACTCACTCACTTCGAAGCAGCGGTGCTACGGCGCTCTTTGATGCTGGAGTCCAGGACAACCTGATCCGACAGCAGGGTCGGTGGTCAAGCGATTGTTCCAAATTTACACCCGAATTGACGCCGTCTCGTGCTCCAACGTCGCTGCAAGAATGGTTAAAAACTCACTCTGAATTCAACGACGACAAGTTGTTTTGGGAGTGCGATCTGATTCAAGATCGCGATCGTCTTTAACCCAAGTTCATCCAGTCTGATGCTGGTTTCCCCATCACTTTTGTACATGTATCGTCAGCATGAAGGAAAACGCGAGTTATCGAGCATGTTACCGAAACAGGGCAATAAAACGCTCTGCATGCGATACATATCCAAGAAGGGTTGCACAGGACCCGCTCCTGGCCAGTGCTTTGACCCGAACCGAGCTCACTTCAGGCCTATGGCTCTACCCGCCGATGCCGAGTCCTTCATTGACAAGAATTTCTTCGGGTTGGGCCAAGAGTTTCAAGACCTGTGATGTCAGGACCCAATGCCGTACCGCGCGGATGATCGGGTGGAAAACGACACGGCGTCAACAATTCCGAGAGCTCGATATTCATTTTCTGAGCATCAACCCCTGCACCCGAAAATGACCAGCAACCCGTGGTGGCACATGTTCAGGGTCCGTCATCAACTGGAGTACATGCTCCCAGTGCAGCTAGTTCGGGGTACAGGGCCTCGAACATCTGTCACAAGAGACTCATTCCGCGGCCAAATACATTTCAGGCTTCGACCAACAGTCATTCAAAGTTCAATCAGTCTCAACTAGCAGTACATCACAGCCTTGATATCGACCGCATGCACCAGTATCGCCAGTTTGCGGCTGAATGGCTCGTGGACATGCCACTTCATCGGCGGGAGCAAGCTACCCAGTTCGACAAGCGCCGGATTCCAGCCAATACCGAGGTCGCTCAACGTTGTGGGTTATCACTGGCAGAGTTCGTTCAAGTTTACCGAAGTCAGACACCCTCCGACCCAAGACCCAACAAGGATCTCTTCGAGCTACCAACTCCGGCCGACCCTGGTCGCCGCCAATTGACCCAACGCTAGAATACAGTCGTTCGCGATGGAGTCGTGCCACTCTGGAAGCCGGACAAACCACAACTTCAGGCGGACCCCCTCCAAACCACTAGGCGGTCGAATTGCACGCGGATCAAGAGCGTGAAAACATTGCCAAAGGTCACCAAGACGGTCGCTACCTGATCGTCCATGCTGACTTACTTAAGCTTTGGTCCAACATATTCATCAGCCCGATCGGCGTAGTTCAGAAACCCGGCAGTTCAACGTCAATTCGAGTCATCAATGACTACTCCTGCCCGGTTGGAGGAGCCGTGAACGATTTCACGGACCGCAGCATTTTTCCGGAGATTTCGTACAACCCGCCAGGAGACATCGCACGCAGAATCGCTGATCTGCGAGCCCGATATCCTGGGCATCCTATCCTGATGATGCTTGGAGAAGTGTCCGGTGCATTTCGTCACATCCCTATGAGCGCACGGTACGTGCACATGTTTGCCTTTCATTTTGAAGGCTTTCTCGTCGTCGATTTGTCGTGCGGATTTGGCTGGTGTGGCTCTCCTGCCTTTTACTCGTTAGCCGGATCACTCATCAATCATCTATACCAGCAGCAACGACCTCACCGCGCCTTTGCACCTGCTGACCCAAGCCCGCTGGTGGGCAATGTTTGGTGTGATGATCATACGTGTGTCGAAATTGACACAGGAACCCGGTGCTTGGAGGCAAATATCGCTCTACGACGAGCTATGGCAACGGTTCTGGGACCTACTGCCATCAACGAAGACAAATTTACGGACTGGGTGACTTCAACCAAGGCACTTGGTCTGCTGTGGGACACAACGACAGGAACGGTGTCGGTGCCAGCGGACAAAATCGGGAAAGCAAGGCTTCGAATTCAGCAAGTGTTCGAGGAGTCGACGTGCACGCAGTCCACGATAAACAAGCTGCTTGTCAGCTTGCGTTACGTATCAACATGCTTTCCTGCCGCGCGATCCTTCTTTCAAAACGTCCAAGCCTTGCGTCGAAGCTCACGTCCGACTAAAATTACCTGACGATGTTCGATATGATCTCAACTGGTTTCTCGCAGTACTTTCTTTCCAACACAAATTCAACAGCATTCCGGTCGAGTACTTCGCGGGTATACAGCCGCCGTCGCGCAAGTCATGATGAACGCATCGGATACAGGCCTCTGTGTGCTAGAACCGCAGCTCAAGCAGTTTATCCGTGTACAATTCAGTGAAGAAGTGCGACAGACGTTCGCGACAACGAAAGAGGCGAACTCAATCAATGTCAGAGAGCTCATGAGCGCGACGTTAGCAGCATTGCACTGGGGTCCAGCTTGGACAGGCTCTGGCCGTCATCGACGTCACGTACGAATGAAAATCGACAACACGAGTGCAGTTGCTTGGCTCAACAAACGTTCAAGTGGTCAACCTGTCGCTCGACTTTACAATCGACTGATCTCCCTGTCGGAGTTTCGACATTCGTTTACATGCTCGGCGGAACACATACCTGGGGAGTTGAATACCATAGCGGACGCGGGATCCAGGGTCTGGACCACAGACCATCCTCTGCACCGAGTATGGACTAACTTAACTCATTCATGGACGCAGTTCATTGTTCGGCCGCCCTTCAACGATCTCTCAAATCTTTGGGAGACGATCTCCGCGGACATGCGGTGGCTACCACCACCGCTGGAAAATATCACACCAATTGGCGTCAATGGAGCGAATTCTGCGGCTGGCTCGGGTGGTCACCGTGGCTATCTCAACCTGGTCGATCGGCCAACAAGAAGTTAGGCTGCTTCGCTGCGTTTTGCTGGAAATACGGCTGGACGGATCAAACCAGGGCAACACGTACGGTACCATCAAGATCAAACTAGCTAGAGTTCGCTGGTATCACCGGCGCCACGTCGGGATTGACCTCACTACATCACCGGATTTTACTCTTTTATTGCGCGGTATCAAGCGCCTATCACCTCCGGTGCACAAGCTTCAGCCAATAACAACGGCATTTCTACGACTCCTGTACAGCCGACTCAACATTCAGCAGCAGCCTCAGCAACGCTTATTGTGGGACAGTATCCTTATCGGCTTCTTCTTCCTGCTCCGTAGGTCCGAGTACCTCAAAATCGGCCAAGCACGTCGCTTCTACTGCCTAAAACTGCGCAACACTTTCTTCTCGGTCAGTGAAGGAAGACCAACAGAAGCCACCATGGCCACGTCAGTGACTATCGGTCTGGAAGGTGCCAAGAATGACCAGTTTGGAAGAAGTGCCTGGAGAACCATGCATGCGTCGGGCGACAAACAGATCTGCCAGGTTTCAGCACTCAAACATATCATCAAGGCGAGACGAGACGTGCCATATCGACGTCGAGCCAGTACGTTTGCGGAGATCTCAGCGCGGCATCCGTGGCCGAAGTACTGAAGGCCACAGCGAGGAGCATCGGCGTGCCAGAGGCGAATTACTCGACGCACTTGGTGCGTATCGGCGGTGTGACGGCATTACTAAGTGGAGAAGCAAGCCCTACTGCGATTAAATTTCTCGGTAGATGGCTGTCGAACTGCTTTGAACAATATCCGACTCAAGCAGCAAGCTCAACAACAACTCTTGCCTGCCGAATGGTCGGCTTTCACACGTCAACGAGTCCACGATCGAGGCCGCGGCTAGCACACCAACTCGGGGGCCGCTCACCACGCCCTCAAACGAGGCCTGGCTGGTGATCAATGAAAATTTTCTTGCCCCCAATAACGAAGAGTATCCTTGGAAAGCTCATTTGTCCGCATTTTTTGACAGAAGAATCTCGATCGGGCACGGCTACAGGACTGTTGCATGCGTCCAGACGTGGTTGAGGTCACACCAAACATGTCAAACAACCCAAGATGCTCCTGGCAATAAATAATCGATTCTTAACTTTTAGTTCGCCACAATAAATTATTGATACACATCTATTGCAATAATTGCCACACCAATTTATTTTTCGATTAGCTGCATCTGCACAAGTAGCACAATTGCAAAACGAGGAAGCAAGCGCAACTTAAGATGATCCCCTCCACACCTTGCAAGAAAAATACTTTGACCTGGTCAAGGACACGCAGAAGTACACAGTACTGTTGAGATTGCGGTCTGGTTCTCGAGCAATGAATCACTGAAGTCTTGCATCTGTTTGGCGGCCATTAATTGGCCGTTTACCTTATCAGCAAATTCACAGCAAAACCACAAACGGGCCGAGTAACAAGAAGGCAAACCAAGAAACTATAATAGATGATTAGGCTTCTCAACTAATTGATACTGCGACGATCAACCGAAAACTTCTCGTTGAGCTCCTTGTCTGCAGGTCCCTCACCCAACCTCGGGATCATGGCAAACTGCATCTTGTTCATGACTAGGACGTAAAAAATGGCGTTCACGGTCATCACACCGGCAATGGTGAAGTACATGTACTCCATGTTCCCATCGTTCAGATTTGCCGGAATGTCCTTACCGAACAGTAACACGATGACTGAAAGCAGCGTACTTCCCATCGAGTTCATGAAGAGCCCAAGAGCAACCGACACACCGCGAAGTGCCATCGGAACCTCCGTGTACGCTATGTTGTACGTTGGGATCTGGATGAGTACCGTTGCTGCAGCAACCAACACATACTGAGGAATGGCTGTGTACCAATGAATATCACTCATCGCGTTCCCGCCGTTGTTGTTGTAGATGTACTGAGTTTCTCCATTAGCGTCCACGTACGTTAGCAGAGGCGAGTTGCGGCGAATGATCTCAAATACACCCGTCCACACCATTGCAACAATCGCCACCACATAACCAGACGCAACCATTCCATAGCGGCTCGGCGGCTTGCCAACGAACTTCTCGTACAGCGGGTACACCAGCTTGTGGAAAAGGGGACGAGCAACAATCCAGGCCCAGGGTTGAAAAATTGAACTGTCGGTGCCGGAATTTGGGTCGAGTCGGGATCACTGCCTAATCGTACGTCTGTTTGCTGGATAATGGTCTGGTTGTTTCCACGCTGGTTCTGGCAAACCCACCAAAACATGTTGAAGGCGTTGAACGGCAGGATGTAGATAACTTGCTTCACGCCGCGAATCATATCCGGTTAAACTCGGTACCATCGGTGTCTGTAGCCCCTTCAACAATGTTCGGGTCTTGTGCGAAGTAAACCCACACGATGGTAGCCACCACAATCAGTACACCGCATACATACGAGATGCGGTGACCAACCTCACCGTCGTCGGACATGAACGCCGCCATAATATTCAGGAAAAATGCGGCCACGTATAAGAATCCTCCGAATACGATCATTTCGCACTAAGGTTGTGCTTGGCGCTGCGAAAAACCACATGAATTACGCTTCCGAGCGCGCTCTTCGTGGGTGGCACGTTCACGTATCGAGATCGAGTTGCGAGTAGATTCACGATGATACTCAGCATAAGGGCCAAGCCAATCGCGAAAACGGCGGCATATCCGTAATCGGCAGGAATAGCGCCAATACCATAGAGAGACAGTGATGGGAACACGGCGTAGTTCAAGGCAACACCCAAATTTGATGCCCAGAAGTTGATGCTGAAATACGAGTCACGCTGCTCTGGTGGGGACGTGGGGAAAATTGGTCACCGCCAAAGGTATCAGAAGAGCGCGAATGCCGACTTGATTGAGAGCGATGCCCAGGAAGACACCAATGCAGAAAATCACCTTGCTCACGACTTGGTTCTCCAGGACAGACGGCAAAGCCGCAATCACGATCAAGACGAAGCCCGCCGAGCTAAACGACGCAGTTCCAAGCAGCGTCTTGTATTTACCCAGGTACTGGTCTGCGATGAATGCGGCGACGATACATGCGAATTGACTCAGCGAATCGTACGTGAGCTTCATTGAGTTGGAACCCTTGTTGGACCACCCGAGCTTCTGGAAGAAGTTCTTGAGCGATTGGTTGACGCCGTAGCCTGCGAGTTCTTCACAGAAGGTCACGATGAAGAGGTAGATGCAGACCTTTCTCATGACGTTCGCCGCGTACTTGGGGATCTCTCATCCCATAACTTGGTGCTGTAACCTCCATCGATTTGAGGTGTCAGTGTCTGGGGCGTGAGTACCGGAGACTGCGGCGCATTGCTCTTCCCCATGGTTGTCCAGGAGTGAAAATTGAATTGTGGTCGAGGCAGTGCTGACCGTTCCGGCCATAATGTCGATTCCTGGTGATGGAGAATCAACGCTGCTGAGCTCCAGTGGGCAGTGGGCTGCTTGGTGCGAGGTCTCAGAGGCTGCCGCTCGGCAACGTGCTGCGCGAGATCGCGCATTTTAACACCCGAACACACTCTGTTGAGTCCTGCACGATGCAACACGATCGGCCGGCGGTGTGACACCGATCGAGGGCTGCCAATGGCCCGAAGCCGTTCACACCTCCCGGAACAGGTTGCTCGAGCACGCGGTCGTATTGGCTACCGAAGCAGCGCATTCCTCCAGTCGAAGCGCGTGACCCCTTAGAGTCGCCGAGACGCAGAAGATGATGGTGCACTGACCGCTTCAACACGTATCTGCCTTCCCATCCACAGAGATAAATGAAGTTCCCCGGCAAGGGTACATACTGTACATGTACATATACAGAGTTCCCCGGCAAGGGTACACACTGTACATGTACATGTACAGAGTTCCCCGGCAAGTGGGACCATTAAATTCTTCTGTACATGTACAGAGTTCCCCGGCAAGTGGGACCAATAAATTCTACATGTACAGAGTTCCCCGGCAAGTGGGACCAATAAATTCTTCAGGTTAGAAGATTTGCAATCAGTTTGTATCATGATCGAGCAAGGCTTTGTGACAACTGTACATGTACATGTACACGGGAAAGATGCCGAACATCCCGATCCGGGATGGTCCACGTACAAATGATGCCTGACGGTCTCCGCTACGTTGCCTGCGGCGTGCAGCAGACTCGGCGTGTACATCGACGCTCGAGCCAATGCGCAGATACACACGGGTGATGTGGCAATTTTCGGCGGTGTACATGAGCCAGGCAGTGCAATATGCTGGTTGTCGAACTTGTGCACGCGGCATCATCAGCATGACGAGTCTCTTTGTGGTTTGGGATTTTGAATTCGTGGGGCATAATACAGGGATGGCACAAAAAATATTAATATTTTACTGCCGATAAAAATATCATAAAAAATATGTTTATATTTTTATTTAGCGCTAGGTACGATTTCATTGACCGTGGCACTTGCTCACTACATGTAATTCTCCGGAATACACCGGATGAAGCCTGTGCCATCGTCAGGATACGCATTCGGAAAATTCTGATTAGCGACTATTGACGCTGCATACAATCTTCTAGATGAAGCGGCTTTGGTTGAGGATAGTAGCAGAATTATCAGCTGAGCTCGATGCCCACGAATACTATACTTGAAGTAATTGGAATTCCAAAAATAAAGCACGTCCGCAGGCACGATTTCAACATGCTACAGTGCTTGCTACCTAAGCTCTACTACTCACGTTTGATAGTAGACGCATGAGAGAGTTGAAGATGTTATAGCCGCATGCTAGCACCACGTGCGCGTAGGCGACCGTGGTGGTGTGCAGCTCGAAAGAAGCTCCACGACGCTCTTTGAAGCGTGGCGGAAACAGAACTTGGCGAGCACGCCCCGTAGATTATCGAATCCGGTGCCCCTTGAATCTCGCGGTTTGAGCTCTATGTGGAGCCGAGACGACCAGCTCATGCTGCGTCATATGCTGGAGTACTGTGGTGGTAAAATTGTACGACATCGCTGAAGTTCTTTACAACGCCACAGTGTATGGGGATCGATGCAGCGTATGTTACTGACGAGGACGAAGTCGTACATGTAGATGATGTAGCGCTGTAAGAAGACAGCGTTCACTACAGTAGGAGCAGCACCCTTTCTGCAGGCAGCGGACAGCGGGCCGAAGTACTCGTAAATGTCCATGTCGTACACGGCCCACCGCACGAACAGTGTGATAAGGAATCCGTTGAGGACAAGAAGCAGCATGACGCCAACGTCTCAACATTTCTTGGAGAACGAGCGGAATTCAAGATTAGTCATCCCTGCAACGACGCCACTGAAGCTGCCTCGCGCCATTTCCTTTTCGTCTTTAAAGTTGTGCTTGATGCGCAGGACCGCGGGGATTATCTAACAGACGCACAATCTCCCACTTAGGTCGTCGCGGAGTGTCCTTAAGCGAGCGACGACATTCGTTCTGAACAACTCAAATAAAATGTTAGGGGTACATGAAACGCGTTGTGACATCATCTTGAGCCAATGTAGCGTTCCAAGAAGCCATGATCCACTTTAATGCGAGCCTCAGCCGCATAGCGACCGCCAGTTTCTTCTCAATGTTAGTAGCAACACCAATGGCGGTAGCTATAGCCGCCTTGCCTTCCACCCCGAAGTCTTCCTTCGCTTGTGGGTCTTGCTCTCAGCGGTCGTGATTGCAAAGTGAGGCATACCTCTCCAAACGTAATATTAACTCTCACTACTTATCATCCTGAAAAGTCCAACAGCCGTCCGGTAAATTCCGCCCACGAGTAATCACTCGTTGAAGTTAGGGGGCGTGCTTTCGAAGGGTTTGAGCGAAAAAATATTTTTACGTCGAAAAATATTTTTACGTCGAAAAAATAAAAATAAAAATCATTTTTATTTATTTATATTTTATATCGATAAAAATCGTTCGCATATTTTTATGTCATCCCTGCATAATATGCCCCGAAAACCCAGCTCGTATCCATACGCGGGAGGCGACGAGATGGATGAAGTCAAATGATCGAACCTGTCATTCTGCCATTCGTGATAACATGAGACTGAGGCATGGAGGAAATACATGTATACCAAAACGCCAGCATACTTACACTTTTTTATTTTTGTACCGAACGTTATACTCCAGAATTCATTGTTAAGACATTTGCACTGCATTTCATCTCTGCTCAGGCTGCATTCGACTCAGGTGTCTTGATCTCCTGGTGAGTATTCATCCCAAACTGCATGCGGTTCATGACCAGCACGTAAAAGAAAATATTGACGATCATGATCGCACCCAGCGCGAAAAACAGATACTCCAAATGTCCGTTATTCAGATTGGCCGGGATGAACTTGCCAGAGAGCAGCACGATGATGGAGAGAAGAGAGCTGCCCATCGAGTTAACGAAGAACGCTAGCGCAATGGACGTGCTGCGCATGCTTTGAGGGACCTCGGTGTAGTTTAGGTCGTACGACGGGATGCAGATTAGTGCACCAGCTAGCGACACCAGCAGGTAGTGCGGGATCGTCGTCCACCAGGGGATATCGTTCATAACTTGACCCCGTCGTCATCCAGCAATAGCTGCGTCACGCCACTTGCATCCACGAACGTAAGTGGTGTAGTGCTGCGTCTGATCACTTCGTAGACCCTAGTCCAAAACATCGCCACAACGGCAACGCAATAACCGGCAAGAATCTTTCCGTACGGACTTGGTCGTTTCCCAACGTACTTCGTGTACGCGGGGTAGACCATTTTCTCCAGGAAAATTATAAAAAATAATGCCGAAGCAGGATTACACAGTTGGACCATGGGTCCAGGAATTTGGCTCGCAAGAGTACCACTTCCGAGGCGGGTATCGGTTTGTTGTACGATCGACTAGTTGTTGCCGCGTTGGTTCTGGCAAACCCACCAAAAAACATTGAAGGCGTTGAGAGGGAGAATTCGAATGACTCGTTTCACGTCGTCCACGACCTTCGGAGCAATACTCCCTCCTAATGTTTGTTTTGCGCTCTCCATGAAAATAGAGTCGGAGCCGATGTATACCCAAGTGACGGTGGCTACGACAATCATCACCCCGACGCGTAGGAGATGTCGTGTCCGACATTGCCCTGATCCGACAAAACAGACGCGAGGATGTTGCACAGGAAGGCGGCAATGTATAGGATCGTGCTCAGAGCGATCAGTTTAGCTCGGAAATTCGTCTTTGCGTGACCAGACACAACTCGGATCACAACAGCAATTGACTGCTTTGTCGGAGGGATGTTTACATATCGCGAGCGAGTCGTCCACAGCACGGTTGAGAAAGCAAGTACCACGGCAAAACCAGCCACGTACACAAAGAAGTATCCATACTCGGCTGGAATAGCTCCGATTCCGTGAATGGATACCCATGGGAAAACGAGGTAGCCGATAAAAGCACCAAAGTTGGCCCCCAGTACTGCCCACTGAAGAAGAGAGCCTTCTCGGAGGGTGGCGCGGTCGGTGAAAACTGATCGCCTCCGTAGGAAATCACGAGCGCCTGGAGGCACACTTGAGAGACGGCGACACCGAAAAATAGGCCAATGTTGAAGATGACCTTGCTAATGTGGAGATGGATCAGCACGGATGGAAGCGAAGCAATGACGAGAAGGAAGAGGCCGACGAGCTCGAACGAGGCCATCGAGGCGAGTGTCTTGAACTTGCCAAAATACTCGTCGGATGCGTATCCCGCGGCGACACACATAAATTGGCTGACCGAGTCGTATGTGAGCTTCATGGATGTAGAGCCCTTGTTGGACCAGCCCAACTTCTGGAAAAAGTTTTTCAGCGACTGGCTGATGGCGTACGCTGCCACGCCTTCGCAAATGGACAGGATGATGAGGAACACGCAGACGTGCTTGAGCACATTCTTCGCGTACTTGGCAGGCCGCTCGTCCCACAGCGACGTGCTTACGTAGCTGCTGGTGGTGACATCGGGCGTGGGCTTCGGCGTGAGAACTGGCGATGCGACAGTGTGCTTGGCCATTGGTGCGAACCAGAGCGAGTTGAAAAGTGTGAGTCTCGCATGCTGCGTAAAGAGGAATGCACTAGCTAAGGTTCCTTAGTCACTCAGTGTTACCGGTACACGTAGCGCTGCCCAACGGCGGTAATGGCTCAACCTCCACCGTTGCACTCGATTGGTCAAACCAAGGTACATGTAAACAAGCGCTAAGTCTCGTCGAGCCCATCGCTGAGTCAGGCCCCTCGTGGCAAGTTGAAGTGTCAGTCCGAGCAGCACCGTTCATTGGCCGCGCAAATCGCAGGACGTGCCAATGGAGGATACTGTGTTGAACAACGCGGAAACGACGACCTCATATGTACCCGGTAGCTGCAAGTAGCCTACATGTATTATTATACATGTATCGTTGCGGGTGCATGAACTTGCGATGAAAAGATTGAGGACGGCGACTGACGCGCTAGCAACGTAATACATTGACGCCAAAACCTTATTAAATGTGCTACGTCTCTCGCGATAATATCAGCGATTTGCTGTCGCCAGCGCGCCAAAATGCTGTCACGATGACGTAAGCGCCTTTCTATTACACTAAATCTAATCATGGGATTTCTTTTGATTACCGGGAGGTTTTGCCAGCAATTGCTTGTATTTTGCCCTGATTGGCTTACGCGTCTTCTCCAATTGCGGAGGTCGATGGCTCTTTGTAGCTCGACTGGCAAAATGGACTTCAATGAGCAGTAACTTACTTGACTCACATGGCTTCCGGGGTTCTGATGATCCCGCCGTCCACCTCATTTTCCAATCGCCAACGCGTCCGCAACATCACCACCACCCACTATGGCACCCCAGAACCAGAGACCAAATCCCAGAAGCCCTCCGCCTCGACGACCGCTGCGCCCGTGAAGAATGCGCTCAACTGCGAGGTGCAGCACTCCAAGTTCGAGCACCCCGAACTGCTGAGCACCTTCCCACCTGCGACGTACGACCCGATCCCCGTGCTGCCATACGAGGACCGTGGACTAAAGGCCGACCCCACGTTCAAGAACCTGCTGGCCAACGCTACACTGAACCACCTGGAGCCGAAGATCGGCACGGAGATCTCGGGTCTGCAGCTACACCAGCTGACGGATGCGCAAAAGGACGAGCTGGCGCTGCTGGTGGCGCACCGTGGCGTTGTATTCTTTCGTGACCAGGAGATCACGGCTGAGCAGCAGCTCGAACTTGGTCGCTACTACGGTCCTCTGCACATCCAGCAGAACTTGGCGCACACGAAGCAGTACCCCGAAATGCTGGTCGTGGAGAACTCTGTGAAGACAAGCGAGGTGGTGCTGAAACGCCACTACTATGATCCGGTCAGCGCTTGGCACACGGACGTGTCCTACGAGCGTCAGGTAATGTTACACCGTACGCATTACAAAGAGACTTATCTTGGCTAATTGTATTTGCTTTCTATTCCAGCCGCCATCGTACACGCTCTTTAAGGTCCTGACGAGCCCTGACGTGGGTGGCGACACACTTTGGGCCTGCGGCTACGAAGCATACAACCGCCTCACTCCAGCATTTCAAAAGTTTGTGGAGGGTTGGTTGCGGTGCACAGTGGCAAGGTTCGTCAACTCGTTGTCGTATGGGCTACTTGTGATGAAAAACTCACTGGCTGTGAATGTTGTTTGCAGAGCCAAGCCGAACATGCAATCGAGGCTGGGCGTATCGTTCGCCGGCCGGTGGTTGAGTTTAAGCACCCGGTCGTCCGCACTCATCCTGTGACGAAGCGAAAGGCGCTGTTCGTGAATGCTGGGTTCACGAAGCGTATCAAGAACCTGTCTGCTGCTGAGTCTGGTACGTATTTGTTCCTCGTAACAAGACCCTGAGTAGTGTTTGTGGAGGATAGTTACCGAATTGTGCTTTCATTCTGCAGCCACGGTGTTGCAGTTCCTTTACAAGCACATTGCGGAAGGCCACGAGTTCCAGGTGCGCTTTCACTGGACGAAGAACTCGGTGGCTATATGGGACAACCGCTCAACGCTTCACTACGCTACGTTCGATTACTTGCCGGGCAACCGGCACGCTGTGCGTGTGACACCACATGGTGAAATCCCGTACTTTGACCCGGACGTCATTGCTCCTAATTAGTTTGATAATGAGGGTTCTCAGTGTCACCACATTCGTTTGCTAACAACCAAAAGGGACAAGCCCCGGGGAAACTCGCAGCTCGCAGAGCTTAGTGCTACATGCACTGCTTTCAGAAAATGAAGACACTTGTAGTGTCAATGTTTTGTCGAAATTTGTCTGTTTTGAATTAGTCGAATTTCAAAATTTGGGCCGGGTACATACAAAAAGAACGATTTTAGCATTAGAACTAATATAGTTCATAACGACGTGTACGCGGCAGAAACGGACTTTGGTGGCTTCGTGGGCGGCGCCAGCGACACGCAGACTGAAGAAGCGTCTTCTGCAGCTGTGGGGGCTCCTCGCTTCAGGGCCAGGTTTACAAAATCCAGTACGATTTTAGCATTAGAACAAATATAGTTCATAAGAAGTACAATAAAGAACACTTATTGTTTTATTTTACTTTGTTTTCATTGTTTTATTCAGCTTTGCTTTATTTTTGTGTCTGCAGGTCATACTATAATATTATAATGATAAAATGATATCAATATTAAATTAAATGATATGATATCGACTTACAATTATCAAAATAGATTTATAGTAGCGCTGGAAGCTGATATCGAAGTACAAAAACCAATATTAATCTATATTAGGCAGCTAATTGATTGATGATAAAAGATGTTCTGCGAATACCATGTAGTATATCAGTAATGTTATCCTGGTACATGTGGTTTCGGCTACGAAGTACGTACAGTGGCATGCAATATGTGGTGCACACGGTGTGTCCCTTACAAATCACTAGGACCGGCGTCTCCAGCAGCAAGTACGACAAACATTTTTACCATGATGACTTGCATCAATGTCTCCCGGCGGATATCCATCTGGAGAGAACTAGGATGAGAACGTATGGGGTTCATGGTAGTCATATATTATACAGTCATCTAGAGCACGATAGTTCCCTTTGAGCTCACCGACACATTTAACTCAAAATCTACTATACAGAATATTCTTTTCGATAGTATGGTACCGTTTTTGTGTAACCCCGGGTCACCGCCCACTGGTGCAATTTTCAAGTGTTTACGCTAAATCAATTTCGTAATTCGCATGTTTTCTGGGGTATCAAAACCCACAGGGTTTCCGGCGTAATTGCGAATCCGATTAGTCCAGGAATCGATTCCAGAGTTAAAGTAGAATATTTTTTGCCTCGACGGGCGTGTATTGCAGTGGGTGCCGCTGTATAATAAAAGCATTCGCATGTATTAATAAAATACATGCGCAGGATTTTCATTGCTGCGGGTGTCATTATACATGTAAAGCTAAATAGTTGAGAATCGATCTTATCGACAATGCGAACAGGTCGGATTTTGTGCACAGCGTGGAGCTGCGGAGATCGTCACGGTATGCTGACCCCGACAGCGTACATCTCGGCTGGTCCATGCGTGTCGGAGTGCTGGAACTGCGGCACCGTGGTCGGTTCTCTTTGCTAGAGGCAAGAAGGTGTGCGAAACGCAGGGCCTGAGGCCCACATATCCGCCGTAGCGCGCGGTGGCTATTCAACCTAGTCGCGCGCGATTGCCTGTGAAAACTGGGGTTGACTCTTGCTTGACCTGTACCACGACAGCGAAGGTGTTCCAGAACGGAAAGAGTGTCGCCGCGGCGACCGGAAAAGCAAGAGTGATACCGCTCTGGCATTTCGACACGAAATGCTTTGGAATTCCGAGAACGGAGCCGGAGTATTTCGACTCGAAATGTATTGTTGTCTTGGCCGAAGTTGCATGTATGAATAACCGTCAGACGGAGCGGCAAATTCAAAGTGAATGTCGTCCCTAGCTCTTTATCCGGTTGGGTTCTCTTTTCCTTCGTTGGCCTTGGTTGCCACTCAATAACATCTCTTAAGCTCAGTATACTAATAGTAATACCAAGGTCTAACCAATTGGCATCTGTTTTTAACTAAGATTAGAAACCAGATTTGTTTACCAAAAGTTCGTACTTAACCTTAACTACAACACTACCACAAAGAGACGCACAACCGATACGCTCAAGCGATACTTGCTTCGAACTAGCAAAATCTACTCTATAGGATCTCTTTGCATACGTCTTATGTATCTTAACACCAGCATTATCATGCATGGAGAGAGGGGTTGCAAAACCTATAATGGCATACCTTTTTTGACCCATTTAATCGACACTCATGTCACCTGTAGCTGTGCTCATCAAAAAGTGGCTTATACGTTTTACTTAGTGGTCTCTTATCAATCCAGTCCTAGAAACTTGTTGACTTATTCGCATAACTCTAATCAGGGCTGCAAAACGTACCTCTTGTCTGACGGTCTTATTGTACCTGAACTTATCTTATGATGGGCAACTCTTACAAATCAAATGAAATAAGTCAGTTTATTAACACGATTTGAACTGCCACGTTATCGACGTCGTCTACGAAGAGGAGGGGTTGTCAAACTTAGCTTGCCTGCGTATTTCTGTAGCAGTTGTTGGCTTCAAGGTTTCTCACCCCCATAAGCTCTCGTAGCTTGCAGAATTGTACTTGGGGTAGTGCCTTTGTCAGTGCATCTGCGACCCTATCTTTGGTATTACAGTACGTAATATTGATATGATCCCTTTGGTATGCTTCACGGGCATATAAGTATCTCGTCTCTATATGCTTAGTCGACGAATGACTAGCAGGATTCTTAACTATACTTATTGCTGCTATATTGTCGCACCAACAATAAATTGGCTGCTATCCTAGTTCCTTTAAGAGCAGCCATGACCATTCGCTTTTCTTTACACCCTCACTTACGGCAACTAATTCAGCATGTGCTGTGTGCAAGCTGATCATATCTTGTCTACAACTCTTCCAAGAGACACATGATCAGTGAGTGTTTACGCGTAACCAGTAACTGATTTACGATCCTCATTAGTATTTGCGAAGCTCGCATCTGTGATAGTTCATATACTACCTTTTTGTTAGTTCCTTCATAAACTAACCCATACATCGACAGATACTTAAGTACTCCCCCAATGAGACTTGTAAAAACAAGAGAGGAATTTACTTAATTCTATTACGGCATTTGCAATATCAGGTCTAGTTTCTCTAACCAGATACATGAGAGAGCCTACCAGTCCATGGTAGTCATATGGCTGTGCTGCAATAGCTTCAGCGCTGAGATTTGTCTCTTTTCTAATGTAACATATGCTGCTTGAGGAGTAGCTACTATTGAGCAGTCCACATATCAACTTTTCTAGCAAGTCTAGAATATACTTATGTTGCGATAGGCTGAGTTGATTATGAGCGCTATCTCTTCTGATCTCCATTTTCAACAGATAATAGACCTCACCAAGGTCCTTCATTTTAAAGCGTTCTGACAACTTTGACTAAATTTCATTTACAGCTGATAGCCTTGAGTCAGCAATGGTTAAGTCATCAACAAATACACATATTAAGACGACGTCAGTTACTCCATTAACCTCCCACTTTTCTTGTACAAAAGTATTCATTTTTGTATCGAGAAAACTCCAATGACTCCAAAAGGTGTGCAGCACCCTGTACCAAATTCGGGGCGCCTGTTTCAGTCCATATAGACTCTTAATTAGATTATATACTTTGCCATTATGACGTTGCCTAAATCCGCGACCGAGCGCCGCAAAACCCAACACCATAACTGCCCCCGCCTCGACGCAAGCTTCCACAAGTAGTGCGCGTCGTGGCGCCTCGCATCTTCGCACCATGGTCCATCCACCGCGTCTTCTCAGCGACGCCACCGCGGCATCTCTCCGTGCTATCGCTCCGAATGATGAGGTAGGCTGCTCCACCTTCATCACCTCGACATCTTGCACTCTTCCTGACTCTTCGTTCCATCTTCCTTCAATACCACAGGCGCGATCACCAGAGCCTGCCGATGATCCTGCTGACGTCCCTAGCACTGCCGAGTCTTCGGTGCCGACTCCACAACGTCCCGATGTTCCTCCGCCGACTGACGGCGGTGCAACCGAGGTTCGCCGCTTCCTACACCTCCTTCATCGACCGACGCCTCGCCAGTCCAGGAATTCCTGCTTCACGGCACACCCGCGGCGGTCTCCGGACCCTAGGCGCTCGAGACACTCGTCTTGTCTCCAGATCGACACCTCCGTCGTCACTCCTACTCCCGCTGCTTCGACCGAGCCTTCGGTATCTGCTCTAGTCGAGCAGCGTCTCCTCCAATTGGGTCAGCTCGTGGTTGGTGTGGCTCGTCAGCGTCGATTCGTCGCTTGACAGCCGGATGGAGCAAGCCACAGACCTCGGTGAGGTGCTGAATGCCGCTGTGGCCCCCGCCCAACTTCCACCGGGTGAGGCTGAGCTCATCGTCGACCTGCGTAACGAGGCGGCAGAGCTCAAGGCTCGACTTGCCGACACCGAGGACCGTCTCCATGCAGACACGCGAGAACGCGAGCAGTTCGAGCGTTTCAGCATGCTAGCCACCAGCGACGAGAGTCGTACTCGTGACTCTCTGGATAGCCTCCGTCAGTCGTACATCGCTCTCAAGAACGAGCATGAACAGGCGGTAGCACAACTGCGCCAAGCCAACACTGCCATCGCTGACCATGACCACATTGGGGGACTCTGGGCGGCTCGCGCGACCACGGCCGAGGCTTCGGCGTCGTCGACACAGCGACTCCTCCGCCAGGATCGTGAGTGTTTGAAGGTAGGCATGGTGGCGTATACCGAGCAAGTGGTTAAACATCGGGCTGCTCTCGAGGCCTCCGACCAAGCCTCGGTCGGTGCCGTTTCTCCACAGGTCCAAACTCTCGAAGCTCAGGTCGCGAGCTTGAAGCGGGCGAACTCTATTCTGCGTCGCCACGCTGCTCTCCACGAGCTCGATGTAGACACGTTGGTGCTTGCTTCTGCTGGTACGTTCCACTCGTCTCTTATCGTTTCTTTCTGCACGTTTAGTCTTCTAAGTTCTTCTAACCCTCGTTCAGGTACTACTGCGGACAACATCGACTGGGAGTTGCTCGGACTCTCTCCTCCGAGCATCACTTCGAAGCGCCGTCGGAGTGCGTCGTCGGAGAGCTCGGAGGACAGTGATCAAGAGCCCAAGACCTCGGACCCGGTGCCTAAGGCCCCGTGCAGGCAGTGTCGGCTGCGGGTGATGCCTTCGAAGATTCGGACGACCTGCCGCTCATTCCGTCGGTGTCCCAACGTCGAAGGAATCGGCGAAAGCGTCTCCGGCAGCAAGCATCTCAAGCTCCTCCTCCGCAGACGACGCCAGCGCATCCTCCACACGTTCCGTCGAAACCGCCGAAGTCGACCCTTCCTGCCAGCGCTCGGTCAGCTTCGAGGACTCAGCGGACGATCCCGGCGCCAATGACGACTATGATGACCTGGAGGAGAAGGTGAACGAGCCAGCAATGGTGACGCCCGATTCCCGGAAGGCGCGAGGCTGGCAGTGACAGGCAGTGGGGACTGCGGTCGCTGACGCGGAACCTCACGTATGAGCTGGACGAGGTCGCAGGGCCCGAGCCAGCATATGCAGAAGATGATGAAGATGATGAAGAGCGGGTGCCTGCGAGGACGGAGACGACCTCGGCCCCGCCGCGCGGAAACCGTCCACCAATCAATGGTGACACTCCAATCGCGAACAAGGTCCTCGGCCGATGTCTCGAGATGATGCGGACGGACAGCGCCTGGATACCAATGTTCACGCCGAAACCTGTTCGTCAAACTGTCTGGGAGGACATAAGCAATGAAATTGCGTGGCCAGTGAACTCGACGAGCTCTCGTCAAGTGGCTGATGACACGGTTTCTCTTCTGATGGCGATGGGCTTGGAAGCTCAGACGTACCCATCTGACGCTGCGCTGAGAGACTGGTCAGCATCGGACGCCGGAGCTGACCTCCAGAAATGGAAAAGAAGCTGCGCATCGCGTTCGGTGCCAGTCGTACTAAAAGGCCACCCGTGGCACGCCGAGTTGGAGAGGTGATAGACCCGGCGACTGTTCCGTTGCCCCATACCCCCAAGAAACGAGAACACCGATGCGGATGGAAGACAGGCGGGTGGGGCTTTTGCAACCTCAACCGAGCGCTCCCCGTACTTCCAGGACTCGCACATCGTGATACCCCGCTCGGCGAAACGTACGGCACGTATTGCATGTGAGACCGAGGTCTCAAATGCACCACTGAATTCGAAACGCGAATCCAGACGGCGTCCTGGTTGGAGACTTTTTGGTAACGATGACTCATCGGATGATGAACGTGACCTGCTGGAGTCGGAGGGACATGGCTGCTGAATTTGCGCGACAAATGCGGAAAGCCAGCGATATGATAAGCATGGAGTCGACCCCGAAACTCGAAATCGCGAAGCACCGACCTCTTGCTCAAATCAAGCAATACTTCGGACTCCGCGACAAGCAAGAAAATTCGATGCAGTGGCTCCGAGCATTCGTGTACGAGATGAAAGGAACGCATACCCCAACGAACGAGTGGTGTATGGCGTTCGAGCTGAGTCTACGAGACGGAGCCCTTCACTGGTACTGTTAACTCCCTAAGAAGACTCGACGTGATTGGCAGCTCCTCAACGCGGAGTTCATCAGGTACTATTGTTCGCAGTATAACGAGTCGGCAAAGAATCGGTATTACTCAGCGGAGCGCAAAGACAAGGAACACATTTGCGACTACCTGAACCGACTTAATGGCTATGCCCGGAATGCCGGTGTTTGATTTACTAACGGTGGTCGAGAGGCAAAGGATCACGTCCGACGTTTCCTGAAGACCTGCGGCGACAAAAGCCTCCAAGATCGTCTCGGACACTTGCAAGTCAGTGACATCCACAACCTTGAGAATATGATCAACGAGATCTTGAAGATGGAAGACCGCAGCTCAGCTAAGGTGGCAACTCAGTCATCCGGCCGGAGCCGTGACCCACCCCGAGGTCGTGACGGCTCTCAACGACGTGACGACCGACGTCCCGGCGATGCCCGTCGCAACGACTACCGAATTCCGCCGCGCGTAATGCTGGCCGATGCCACGGTAACGGATCTAACTGCCGCGCTCCAAGTCCGAGACCCAATTGGTGACCATACCGAGTACTCGGAGGACCAACAAGAAGATTACGAGGGTGAAGAACAACGGACTTGGCCAGATCACCATGACGATGAGCCTGATGACGGCAATGTCTCCGAGGGCGAGGACCGACACATCGCTGCAGCCAATGAAACTGACGGCGAGCTGCTGCAGACGGGACCTATAGCCGATCCGACAACCGTCAGCCAAGGGGTGACCGTCCCCGCAGTCAAGACAGACGTGATGTCGTCCGATTTGGTCCGTGCGCTGCCTGCGGTGGCCCCACCCACTCAGTGCACTATTGCTTAAACGCTGCAAGCTCTGTAAGCAAGTGCACGACGCAGGCAAGTGCGAAGCTTTCCAAAACTCGCTAACCTTGTCAAGAACAAGGTCGACAAGAAGGACCTCTCTCCAGAACTACACTCCCTCATATTCGGGCATTTAAACTAGGCAGCCCACCAACTGAAACTGGGTTGGTCCCTAACGGGCTGCCACAGTTAGCCGAACCCGCGGTCGACGCATATTGTATCTTCGCGTTCGTGGGTAAGTGCGAATGGCCGAATAATGATGATGATAATGTAGTGACAACGACTGAAAACGAAAAGGAGAGAGGTGCAAACCTCGGTGGATGCGATGTGAATGGAGATGAAGAAAATGAACCAGGTGGTGACGAGGCCTGGGTCTCGAGTGCGGCAGCAGAGCAGAAACCGCACCGAGTGCTCGCCAAGACGGTGAGATTGCTTCCGGGAGAGCGACTGGGGTGGTGGTCATCTCAGAAGTTCGACCGGAGGGTGAGGAAGAGAGCTTTGGTCACAGGAGCGGTAAACGACACGAGAACGCGGATACTGCTTCACACCGGAGCAAATGTGAGCGTCATAACTACGAAGATGGCAAAGCGGATTAGACATCGTGATGACCCAAACCATGACCGGCGACTTGAAGTACAAGGAATTAAGAAAGGCAAAATGGCCACCACGCGCCGGACGCTCGTCAAGGTGACATTGGGTTGGGAACGAGTTTACGAGTTCGAGCTGTGGATTATGGACCACAGCGCTGGAGTCGACGTGGTGCTCGGCACGGACTTTATGATACCGGCTGGCATCAGACTCGAGCTACTGTCTAGCTCCCTGATGAGGTGAGGATACCGCTGATCAAGACCCAAAACATGATCGAAGAAGGTAACCCTGGACAGGGGCATATTTCCTGCAGTCCTACCGAGGAATTGACGATACTTGGACGAGAATGGGATGAATTCCGACTACGAAGACGGAAACCAGCACTGGACGCACATATAGTGTGGATTCGACGAACGGACTACTTGGTACCAACCATAAGGAGGTTTCGTCGAGGCCAACCGGAGCAGGTTCGAATGACGAATATCACTGATAATTTGGTGTTCTGTCCAGTACACCTATGTGGGTTCCACATGGAGACTTGCCGGTCGAAGCGGGATACGTTCGACTAGACTCGAGGAAGTACCAAGAGTGGCAAGTGATTGCTTATGCCGAATCGCGAGACAAAACGCTGTACGACAAGGAGGTAGAGTTGTACCAGGAATGGTTGGCGAAGCAACCTCCGGCAGTGGAGAAAGTTGATTACCCACTGCCCCGAGCTGTGCAAGGCCGACCGCCCAACTTCTCGGATGATAACGCTCAGCGTCTGACCTGTGCTCAACGCTGGGACCGAATATTGGAACAACGCGACGAAGCGCATTGATGATGCTGACAATGAGCCGGCAGGAGACTAATCGGTGCTGCCACCTATCGCTCAGGCCGTTGCTATCCCGGACACGGGAGACCCTCAGACAGGGTGACCACCGAAGTCTCGGTCCCCAATGAAACACCGGCGGTGGTAGAAGAAACACTGACCGAACCATTTCCCAGGGGTGACACCGGCGGTACTGACGCCGTGTGTGTCTTGGAAGAGACGTTCGTGGCAGTAATGGGCCTGCTCAACGCAGACGGCCGCGAGATCATGGATTGTGATGGTGCGATGGATTCGTCAGAACGCGAAGACAATCACATTGCACTGGAAGACTATGCACAAGAACTTGCCTTTCTTCCCGACTTGACCGAAGCCTCGGTCACGGTATTGGATTATTCAGCGTCTAACGTGCTGAACGCTCAGTTAAAAGGTGGCCAGCAGCAACGTCTGGTTGATGTGCTGAAGAAGCATGAAGAAATCATGATTTCGAGTGGTAACGCACTGCCACCACCGGCATACAATGTGGTTTGTGACATTGACGTCAAAGGGCATGCACCTATCAAACAGCGTGCCCGACCAGTAGTGTTACGGCACATGCCAAAGCTGTACGAGTTGCTGAAGGGACTGCTTAAGGCTGGCTTGGAGTCATTTTCCGACAGCCCGTGGGCATCGCGAATCGTCATCGTTCTAAAAAAGAATGGTGTCGACATACGGTTGTGCATTGATTACAAGATGGTGAATGCTATCACCGCAATCTTGGAATATGCGATGCCGCTTGTCGACGACTTACTGACGGAATTTGAAAGTTACCTTTGGTTCTGATCTCTTGATGCCGCCAGCGGATTTTGGGCGATTATGATGACCCACCGAGCGCGGAAGATCTCGGTGTTTGTCTGTGCACTAGGGCACTTCGAGTGGCTTCGAATGCCATTCGGCCTTAAGAATGCGCCGATGATTTATCAGCGCATGATCGACGATGCGCTCTGGGGATTTGTACGGCCGAAGGGTGGTTGGAAAAACTACGCGATGCTAATGCGAGTTGCTGAAGAACGAACCAAGTTACTACGTGGAGATAGTAACGACCAGTCGGCCAGCCTGTCAGCGAACGGATCGGTCCCTAGAACGAAGTTTAATGCTGACCACGAAGCCTCAGCTACGATGGATTCGGTGTCACAACAAGTGAATAGTCCAGTAGCCGACATGTTTTCGACCGGAGAAACGGTCGAGTCGACGTTGGTACCGGTGTTCGACCGACGCTCCTTTGTGGACGATATCTGTTTCGGCGAAGCAACGTTTGACGACTATTTGGCTACGTTGGATCGTCTGTTAAGTCGGTTTGTCGAGTGTCGAATCAGCATCAGTTTTACGAAAAGCATCTTCGTCCAGTCGAAGGTGGACTTTCTTTCACATGAAGTGTCACCCGCCGGCATCCAAGCAGACTCGAAGAAGCTGGCTGCGATTACCGAGCTCTCGTTTCCGAGATCCAAGAAAGGGATGCAATGCTTCTTTGGTGCGCTGAACTACTACAGCAGATTCATTCAGGATTTTGCTGTGTACGGTGCCGCACTATATCAGCTCAAGGACGACGACTTTGAGCCTGGTGGCGATCTCTCGACGGCGCGACGAAGCTTCGACATACTGAAGCAAAAGGTAGCCGAGACGCCTATTCTCCGACATTTCGATCGAACTAAAGAGGTGCATGTCATGCTGTTCGCGAATGAGTGGGCTCTAAGTACCACACTGATGCAAGAATATGAGGGCAAGTTGCACCCCGTCCGGTTTTGCGGGCGAGTGTTGAAGGATGCCGAAATGAATTATCGTCCCCGGAGAAGGAAGTCCTAGCATTGCTGCTTCTATTGAAGGTGTGCCATACCCAGCTGGTTGGACAAACACTGCACGTGTATACGCGATTTTCGACACTGGACTGGGTGCACCGGTCAAAGTCACTGTTCGGAAGAGCGGTACAATTCTCGGTGCTACTCTCACCCTGCCATTTGAAAGTCCAGCGCGTCAAGGAAAAGAACTGTGTATTCGCTCAGCTCCTCCAAACGTCTATCACGAATTTCGACAATCTTGAAGACTCGCTGGAACAGGTGGCACCACCTACGAAAGGTTCAGCTACTATTCGAATGGACCCCGAGCTGTTGTACGCACGTCTGCCTCGGGATTACCGAGGCCTCGTTGTGGCTTTTGATGGATCGGCGAAGACGGAGAAGTACGGTGGTTATGGTAGCTGCTCGTGGATTGTGTGGCGACTTCCTGAATGGCATGTAGTGATTGCTGCGAGTGCGTATCTCGAAAGAACCACAGTTAGCCTTGCAGAGTATACCGGCATGAACAACGGAGTGCAAGCCGCTCTGGAACACGGTGCCGAGGACTTGGTGGTGGTAGGAGACTCGAGACTCGCAATCCAGCAAGCACTAGGGGTGATCGCGTGCCGTAAGGAATCGCTGCTAGCAAAGTTAAGTCACCACAACGATCTCACAGCAAGACTTCGATCCACAAAGTACCTGCACGTGCTGCGGGAGTACAGCGCAGCGGCAGACTCATTAGCTGGTGAAACACTCGAGACGACGGTATCGAAAGTTGTTCTCAGCAAAGACAGGCAGGCCGAGCTCTCAAGCTTGAACAGGATCTCTGAAATGATCTACGAAGCCCCACCAGACGAAGTCACTGAGGTGAAACCAAGCTCCGACAGTTTCGTTCAAATTCTGGATGCCCATGAAACTCCGACGTGTAAAACATTCATTGACTTCGTGCGGTCAGAGCAAAGAGATGTTTCGGTATTGACTCGACGACAGAGCAAGGCTATGTCAGGTTCGCTGATGAAGACCCGGTGAAGACTTAAGCAGAATCAGCTGAGCAGATAGAAGCTACAGGGGCAGCCAGCGAGGACTCGGTGGACAAGCGGCAACCTGGACCCGAGCTAACACCGACAACAAACGCAGAGGACATCGACCCAGTGACGGTGCAAGAGGAACGGCGACGTCGTATCTCCAAAGCGCAAGACGAAGAGTCGAGGTGGTCTATCATGAAATCGGTGCTGCGCGGAGACACTGGGAAGATTAGTTACAAAGATGCCCGAAACGCCTGGAAGATTGCCGACAAGTTCGTGCTGACAGACGACGAATTGCTTTACTACTTCGGTGCGAGGCGTCGGAAGACTGAGGACCAGCAAGACGAAGTCAAACTGCGCCTGGTCGTACCGACAACGATGATTCAAGAGGTCCTGCAAAACTGCCATGACTCGCTGGAAGGCGGGCATCAAGGTGTGGTCAGGACGTTCCAGCGAGTGAAGCTGGACTACTACTGGTTGGGTATGTACGCTGATGTGGAAAAGCACGTGAAGTCGTGCCTTGACTGCAGCTCTAGTAAAAGCCGCCCGCAGCTCCGAGGGTAAACATCCTGGCCGAACGACCATTCCAGATCGTGTCAATGTCTCGACGCGGCAACACAGCTTTACTGCTGTTACAGTGCTCGTTTACCGGATTTGTGATTGCCAAAGCAATGTCTGACACGTCTGCACTAATGGTGGCTCAAGCGTTCGAAGAATGCATATACCGACGCTTCGGCGCACCGGCTCTCATTCGGCACGACAGGGACCCACGCTTCATGAGCGAGGATTTCCAGGCGTTCGCCGATATGATGCAGTCAAGGTCGAGAGCGACGCTGAGCTACCGACCGTAGACTAACGGGCAGCAAGAACGGTCAGTGAAGACGGACATGCAGTCAGTGAAGGTGTACGTCGAAGACCCGTTGCAACAGGACTGGGATGAGATTGCTGAGCGACTAGTCTTTGCGATCAACAACTCGCAGGACACGACGCGAAAAGAGACACCGTTCTTTCTGGTGCATGGGTGGGATGCTCACTCATCGCTCCACGCAATGACATCGTCGCTCCGGCGAGGGTCCGGTAGGCAAACCGATGTGCTGGCATGGTGCAGAGAAGTCAATCGCCAGCAAGGGATAGCGCTTGAAATAGCAAAGGAATACCAAGCAGCAGAGAAGAGTCGCCGAGCCAAGGAACACAACGACGCGTTAAGTCGGAAGGAATTGGCAGCTGTGCCTCGACGATCCAACGACGAAACGACGGACGACCACCGGAATGACGAACCCGCCGGTGATGAACCTACTGAAGTGGTGACGAGGTCTCTCTTTGAACCAGGCAGCCGCGTCTGGCTCTACCTGGAACGTGTCAAACCCGGGCTGACTAAGAAGTTGGCTCACCGATGGCACGGTCCGATCCGAGTTAAGACCAAAGTTGAGGAGTATGCTTATGAACTAGAACTCCCTGACCGCAGCGGGTATCGGTTCTACCCGGTGGTCCATGTGTCCCGACTCAAGGCGGTAAATGAATTCGAAGATCGACCGAAGACTCGGTTGACGCAGGATGTGACCGAGGAATCACGCTTTGACTTCGACGAGGAGCTTTTACCTGAAGATAGCTGGGAGCCAGACCGACTAGCCGGCGAGAGCGAAGTCCTCGAGATCTTAGAAGACCGAATGCCAATGTCAACGAGGACTGGACGCTCAATTCGAGAGTTCAAGATCAAATGGGCTGATCAGGACGAACCCACGTGGGAACCCATGTCGAATCTCTCCTGCGGCGGCATGCTGAATGATTACCTGCAGCGTAAGAAGCGCGAGCATCGCTTGCAAATGGTCCAAGTCGCTGACGAGGACTAGGCAGCACTCGCCACCTAAATGATGACCTGTACTTGGGGCAATGCAGCCCAAGATTACAGACGAAAACAACTACTGCAGCACTGACCTGTACTTGGGGCAATGCAGCCCAAGATTACAGATAAAAAACTACTGCACCAAATTACATATTGTATTTGATGAATGACGAAACGTGAAACTGGGCCGGACACGGAAACAAGCGCTGCCGGAGGAACTGCAGCATTAGCACGGGGCGGCGGTAGCGACGACGAAGTTGCCGCGCTAGCGAGAGTATGCCCGCGGGCTGCAAGAACTGGCGCAACAATCGCCGCTGGATCCGCCATGAGACGACCCGAGTTATTCATGAGCAGCGAACAAACAAAGCCAAACAAGCCGTCGTTAGTCCCGCCATCCGAAGCGTGCAGTGATGGAAGCAGGGTACCGAATTGAAGAATTGGTGACGCCCATACGGCGCGCAATGTCGCGCGCGGAGGTGAGCGAGCTGGAGGTTGTGACCATGAAGCGCGTGCAAGACACCACAGCGCTCCCCAGGTGTGATGGTTCGCGATGCGGTGGGGGCAGTTGTGGTGTAGCGACTTGCCTCTCGCTGCCGCTGCTGTCGCCACTGCTGCTTTCGTGATTGACAAGCAGAATCCCGTTGAAGAGAATGTGGGACGGGGCAAAGATTGTTCAAGAACATCCGCGGCAGAGTGACAAAGCATAAGAGCGAGGCGAAGTACGACACACCAAGTTCAGCGAGAGGTCGCCACCGGAAAGATGGCCTATGGCGAGTAGTCGCTGATTATCGTAATTATTCAATTAACTAACAGTTTGATATTGTTTTTAAAGACTTCTTGCGTGGGTGAAGCCCATGCGAACTACAAAATACTTCTGCATCTCCCCGCGTCGTGCCCTTTGGTGAACAGCCACAACCGGTGGATGTGCCGGATAGGGCTCTTGGAGTTCTGTCAGGCAGTCGCCGAGGACTCGGCGGTTTCACAACGGACGAGTTCACACTAGATATTTGTATATGGCATAGGAAAGAATAGTATAGAGATAAGCGCTCGCAGAGCGCAACAAACAGAGCAGATTTTCCTTCCGATCGCAAGAGTCAAGTCCGGTTACGGTAAGTGTCCGTAGCGTCTGGTCCCGCTTGATCGCCAGGATTATGCCTGCCGGTGGACACGAAGGTTGAAGTAATCAAGTGTTCATCCACCCGGCAAGTCCAAGAAGCTAGATTGTGTGATTGATTTGCTGCGTGTGCAGAGGACGAGAAAGCTCGTTCGACCGAGGGAGTGCTACCGAAGCCTCCTTCCTACCTACCCGCCGGAGCTTTACCCCGGCACCCTCGCTTACCGGCTGGAAAGCCCTGGACCCTTCTTTCTGAGGGCCAGCAAGGTTTATTTGTGTGTGTGCGTGTATTGAAGACTAGCCGTGCTCGTGGCTAGTGCTGTGGAGTTGATTGGTTGCTCTACCGACAAGTCGGAGTACGCAGGGTTAGACCAACCCGGTGCTAGGGCTGAATCAAGGTCTTCAGGTCAAGACTTCGCCCGATATTCACCTTGTCTTTGCGGACGAGGTGTGTGTTGTGGGTGGGAAAACTAGCAGGACATAATTATGGCGTGTTCCTACACGACAGAGACTCGCCGTGGTCTCAACCCCCAACCCGTGTCTGACAGGAAGGCACGTTAAACTCAAGTCCCGCGAGGGCAGGTATAGCAACAAAGTCCCGCAAGGGCAGGAATAGCAACTCGTCGGCAACGACAACCAAGGAATATCGGCTCGCCGACCAAGACGACCAAGGAATAGCGGCTCGTCGGCAACGACAACCAAGGAATAGCGGCTCGTCGACCAAGACGACCAAGGAATAGCAGCTCGTCGACCCCGACAGCCAAGGCAAAGCAAAGCAACCCTCTACGGAGAAGAAGTCACGTCTATTAGAGAGACGCTTCGACTTACAAGACTTGACGTTCGCGTGAAGGTTTCCACGCAGACGTCACCCCGCAGACGACTTAAGCATCGAACGCTTGAACACCCGTTCAACGAAATCACGTTAGTCAAGACCCCGGAAATTTAGCGCACCGCACGCGACGTACATTGTGTGAAGTGCGCTTTGTGTGTAGATCGAGCCCTCCAGAACGCAAATTCTGAGAGCCCGCTCCACCACAACAGCGTTGCTCACAAACGAATGGTAAGTACTACAGTATTATCGTACAATCACTGTTATTTTCTAGCTAAATTTTGTCATGATTCACAGAATTTTCCAGGATTTAGCTGGTCGATCTGGTTATCGAGACTGTCATGTTGATATAGGTTCTGGAGACAGAGACCCCAACCCCCTGGTGGTGATTTATACACTGGCTATTGCCTTCAATGCACTCTCGTGTGCATTGGCGATTATTCTCCCAGAAACGAAACTCTTCTAGCTGAAAATGCAATTGATCTCGTGTACGACACGTTTTGAATTCGTCAGATAGGTATATCGTCCTATTAACCATGCTCTTATTGCAGTCCGTACTGCCTCTCTACTTTCACGTTCGATCATGCAACATCAACTTGCAGGGAAAATGGCTGCTGGATAGTTTGAGGTGTTATCGCAGACCCGGTTGAGGCTGCTGTGATCTACAAAAACATTAAGTCTCTCCGGATCATGTCCGCGTTAGACTTCTTCCCTCCTTCTTGCTCTCGTTTGTTGGTGGAGAGTGGATGTTGGTTCCCGCCCTCGTCCTTGCCCGCTCCTTCATCTTAAGCTGCTGGTGCATGGTTGTAATACCTATACGAGTGTTATAGTAGTGCTGTATCACTACTATAGCAGTCGCGAAAAATGCCAAGATAGTATTAGCAATAGTAGACCTGATTCGCAAAATTTGGATAGTAATAGCACTACTGTACTATAGTAGTGATATTACTATCCGAATTTTGACTGTATCGGTACCGGAAATTCTCACTGTACTGCATTTCTGTTTGGCGTCTCATCATTGGTTGGAAGTCGACTTCTTTTTCCGCTTAAATACGCCCGGAAATTCTCCCTCCTTTCTTCCTCATTCCAGAATCTGCCGCGTGGAGAGATGGGGAAATCTCACTGGAGTGTGCGATCGTAGGTCAAGCAGGCACGTTTGACGTGACGATCGACGATGAAAAGAAGGTTTCTGTGTTGAAGAAGGCCATCAAGGCGGAGAAGACAGTTGGTTTCAAGGACATTGATGCGGATACGCTGCAGCTCTTCCTGGCGAAGGGGGCGAATGACTGGCTGGATGTGGCGGGCGCGACAGCTGTGGCGGTCGATAAGACTAGTGGGACACCTGTGATGATAGATGAGCATGGCAACCAACAAGGATTCGTGCATATGGATCCCACGCTGTTTATCAAGAACCCCAAGCACTTTGGAGTGAATTTCCAACCGGGGAGGGCCAAGTTCACGTGCTGGTCGTGGTTTCTCACAGTCCAGCGACCGAGGCTACGGCAGTGACTAGTAGCACGCCGCAAGCAAATATAATGCTGACAGTGCCAGCTGGTAAAAGGCGGAAGACGGATGACACTGTTCCCACCTTGTTGGATGAATTGGGCGCAATTATCGCACTTGGACAGGAGCTGAATCCTGAAACTGACCTGGCCGTGGGGAAATTATTGGATATCCCAAAGACAGTCTTGAGGACTAGCTTGAACAACGGCTTGTACATTCGACAGGAATATTGGGACCTCTATAAGATGATCATGCACAAATTGAAGGCAAATAAATCGCTTCGCAGAATTCTTGTGATTGGCAGTCCTGGGATTGGGAAGTCAGTATTTGGAGTGTTCTTGTTCCTGGTGTTCGTGACGGAGAAAAAGGATATTGCCTTCCGCACCCTTGATGACTCGTCGGTCTATTACTTCAATTGGAACGGCGCGAACGGCTACGACGTCTCTAATACGCCGCTTGCTGGAAAAACATACGAGTGTATAGCGCTCCCAGACCCTCTCTGAATGAGGATGTCTAGAACCACTGAATGCTAATATCACCCAGTGTGACGTGTGTCCTTGTGGCAATCCCTATAGGTATCGTTTACCTTCGGGTATCCCGGACTGCACCGCTTGCAATGAGTTGTTTACACGAACTAAATACAGGATGAGCACCGAGCTCCACCAACCCACTGAAATAGGCAGCGAGGCACGACTGAATGAGGTGGACTCCAGATAGATCTCTCCTTCAGACAACCCAACAAAATACAGAGTTCCAAATACAAATATACAGTCACAATAAATTCTTCTAGACCCTAAAGTGGGGGTCTCTTCGCCAGTCTCACTTGGAGCTAACACCCAGAGTACTGGTCAACTCTGGATGAATTCTCACTCAACGCGCACCACCCTCACTTAGTAAGGGACAATCTTCTTCTTCACACACAAATGCACTTCTTCACACAATAGTCGATCAATCAAGTCTTAGGGGTGACTACTACAACCACCTAACACCGCAGGGTAATATGAAATGAATGCCACTCAATGAGCAACGCCCAACTAGGTTTGTGAACAGACGGATCAGTCCAACCGCACGAGCCGTCAGTCCCCGCCTTATTCGAACTTGATCTTTTCGGGAGAGTGTGTAAAATGTGACAAGTGACCGTTGGGAGTGAAGTGGACTAAATATGCAAGCCAAGTATGGGCCCACAGGTCGGGAGGTGTCCATCAGATGAGGCCTCATTCAGTGAAATTAGAATACACCATGTCCGGACAGCCGATTCACTGACAGCAGGACAACCTAAGGTATAAAAGTGCTCTCGGCGAACGTATCCCGAGTAGCAGCCTGCCTGGACTTGGTTCGAAGCACCAAACAAGATCCATCAACAACCCCATGGCATTATGCCAACACCAACACACACATGACCGCCGTGAGTGATACAAACTCCAGCATTCAAGTACAAGCTTCGAGGGTCATATCTCACTGGATGAGGTTCCTATGGTCATTTTCTCCATGCGTATGTGTTCGCTAGTCCACGCGTTAAGCATTACAACGAATTTGTGAAGGAAGTGTGCTTCAAGGTTTTTCGAGCAGAACATATTCGGAGAGCAGATGAAACACATTTTGTTCAGTATTTTTTATCGCGATGTGGACGCGCCCGGCCGTTGTTATTTGAGGTATTCATCTTTGGCAGTGGAGTCTATCGCCAGCGCTCGTTATAATATCCACTCTGCTGATGGAATTCGCTCGTTGTTGCAGACTCCAGCGCAGAATTTGCAGTCGTGGCGAGGAAAAGTAATTGAGCGAATACTGCTGGAAGGTCTTGCCACCAGCAAGTTTTGTATGAGACCACTTGAACGGAACGATACCGGAGCTGATATGCAACAACTTGGTCCATTAAATGCAACATCGAAGTGCATTCAAGCGTCACGCGAAAGCCAGAATACATTGGCGATGTATATCCCCCTTTCGAAGACATTTCCAGCAATTGATGGCGTGCTTGTTGTACCAAGCGATCGTCTTATTATCTATGCTCAGGTGACTGGGCAGAAGGCATCCCATCCAATATCAGCGCTTGAAAGATGTCTATCAGGATTTGATGCGTCGCGGAGAGGTTTCACGTTACAGACACATTCTTCTCTTCATCGTCTCCGACGACATTTACGATCGATTCACCGCTCAGCCCTACAAAAACACGGACAGGAAGACCCGCAAAGCGAAAGTTGATATCAGCATGACACAGTATGTTGGAAAGATTACTTCGCACTGCGAATCGCAGTAGGCTTAGACGGTACCGCTCTAAGATTGCTGACAATATAAAGTACAATGAAGTACTACAGTAGTACAGAATGTTTCCGACACTTCACCGTCTCTGCTTAGTGAATTTTGAAGCCCGCACTCTTAAGTGATCAGCGAATGCTGCGTCAATCCACAAGTTAGTACGTGTAGTGCGTTCGATCCTGGTCATGCACCTGAAGTGGAGGAAAGTACATGTATCAGACTGTCGCCTGCAATTCTGCCGGGGTCTGTCGCGGGGCAGCCGTTGCAAAAGTATTGGTCGTCTGCGGAGATTCGTGACTTGGTAAATCAGTACATGTACGTCGAGAGTCAAGGGCACTGGAAACAAGAAATTCGTCCGGCTCAATGCTTCTCTCACAGACGCACTCTACGGCAAGAAGGCACCTGCAGGTGGGTATCCCGACCACCTCACTCACCCGGGAGTTCTAAATCTACTGCTTTCCAAGTGCACGCGCTACCACCGAATCAAGCTCTTTCCGACGCATGCCGCGAAGTTCCATGGGGGAAATTTGCGTCCGATCACTATTCACGCTGAAAAGTTAAAGCACCGAAACAACACGACAGTCATGACTATGGCGTTCTACCAGCAATTTGGCATTGACGCTGCTGTGTTTGCCAAGGAGGCGCAAAAGAAATGGGGCTGTAGCGCGACCGTGCAAACATCCGAAGACAAGAGTAAGGGTGAGGAGACCCCAGATGGTTAACGAGGTGTTGGAATACTTAAGCACCAAGCGAATCAACGTGAAGTACTGCGCTGTGACGTATGACAAGGATGTCAAGGCCAAGAAGAAAAAGTGAGCTGGATCGCTATCATGTGTACGAATTAGTACATTGAACAAGTGTAGTGGTGAAGTCTATCTAAACAGATAGGAGACGTTCTAGGATGAGGTAGAAACCTCTTCTATCAAACGGTGACGCGGAGGAAGTAGTAGACGATGTCCCCGATTCGCGTTTCTTTTTCTTCTTGTTGCGAGACGTGGTCTCGCTGATGGTGGTGGAAGTCGTGGTCGTGGTTGTAGAATGTTGCTCCGACTTGGACTTGGACTTAGTCGAGAACTTTTTCTTCTTGGTTGTTTTCTTGCGCTGCTTGTTCTTGATCCGTCGAGCTTCGATCGGATACGATGTGATAGACAACGAGCGCCAGAACACAGGCCGGCGTAAGATAGAACGACAGATGCGCTTGGTACAAGCCGTAGGTGGCCTGAACCGTGGCGCAAAACCCGCCCAGCGCCGCGTCCAACCAAGAACGTGGTGAAAACGAGGATCAATCGAAGACGGAAAACCAAAAAGCCACAGCTGATGCTTGATACATTTCGCCCAAAGCGCAACCAACGCTACCTGTACCACCGTCAATGTGAATACATGTACATGCACAGCAATGCAGCAATGTATTGCCATCGTATCGTGTGAATCAGGCAGAGTCCGATAGCAACACCGAAGCTTCACCTCAGGCTTCGACGCATGAGCAGACCGACATTGAATCTCAGACAACCACTGGGTCGCCTTCAGTCCTTCTGGCACGAGGCAAAGGCTCGGGCTAGCAGCAGTAGCAATGCTAGCAACGGAAGCAACTCCCCAAACGAGCGCAGTTCCGGCAGAAAAGCGACAGCAGCTCAAGAAGCAGCAAGATCAGTCCTGTGCCATTTCGTTCACGAAGCAAGACACCTTCCCCGTCTAAAGGAGAAGGAGTTGTCTTGTTCGACCCTCAAAATATGCCGGTCCCAATTCCTTACCAGCGTTCGACTTCACGCGACCAGGCAATGGAAGTTGCTGCTAAAGCTGACCGTGCGCGGCGTGCAGCCGCGGCCGGGCCACGGCGTCGCTCTCTTCCGGTAAACAGCCCTCTCGATGCAACATCGCCAGGAAATGCTCTTGCAGCAGCAACGTCGTCCAAAACGTTCATCTCGTCACCAATCTGAGGCTCAGCAACATCCATCGCTGTTGGCAAGTGTGGATCCCCACTACTCAGTCGGGATCGGAGTGAGTCACTTCACTCGTTAACGGATGTGTATCTCCCCAAGACGGGGACATGCACAGTATGCGGGTTACAGCTCCTGCTTCCAGTCCTGCTGCAAGCACAACTTCGAGCCAAGGACAAAACCTCTTAACCGTACCACGACACGCCGCCACTCAGGCAGCAACGTGGTGTACATCAATGGCGCACCACTGTGCGTGGGCAAGTTTATCGATGTCGGCAACGTGCCAGGTGTGGTGCGCTACATCGGCACCACGCGGTTTGCAACGGGCACGTGGGTAGGCATTGAGCTTTGCGAGCAAAAAGGCAAGAACAGCGGCACTGTCGATGGAGAGAAATACTTCAGCTGTGCACCAAACCACGGCATCTTCATTCGTACCAGCCGCTTGGATCTCTCACTACATTAGGTCCACGCCACCTTCGACAACAACTTTCGAGTGGCTTTATGATGGTCTCAATGCGACGAGCAGCATTGAGAACCAACCACGCTCAGGCCAGGATCGACGGAAGTCTATGTCTCGTTAGTTTTCAATCAGGTTTATGAATCCCCACACCTACTGAAGCAGCGGGTGCACGCGGCTCTACAGATCGCAATGTTTGCCGCCACCCATGCTTCTGACGTAGGACATTCGGGAACGCACCAATGCAAATACAAACATGACGTATCAACTCACGTGTTAGTTGCATTAAGCGTTTACCCGACGAAAGAACTCGAGGTCTTTCGAGGGTGGGGCCTGTAGCTGTTGCACCCGTGCACGTCGTAGTTTAGTGTGCTCGTGCTGAAATACTTCAACTGTGCACATTGCGTCCCAAACTTGCACTCGGTCGCTCACAGTCAAATCCAAAGCTGAGAAGAACAAGTTCACGTCTGTGGGGGATAAGTTGAAAGCCTCAAGAGCTAAGTGGAATTGCTGTCTCGATACGCCAAGAACATTGCGGGTTGCTAGCAACGATGGCGACACATCCACCGAAGGAGTTGTGCCGGAGTCCACCACTTCAGCAAAGTTTGGATTGGCGCTGAACCGCTTTATTTCTCTGATAGGCGACGAGCGTGGAGAGTCCGATTGTTTTGTTAGTGGTGGGGCATCATTTGTATTGACACAGCCACACGCGCTCATGTATTCGTCCAATGTCATCCGCTCGAAAGCGCTACGCTGGAGTCGTCGATCGATATTAAGGAGGCCCTCGCGCCTTAACCTGGCAAAGACTTGAGCTAGAGGAATGGAGTGGAGTAGTCCACGCGTAGCAAGTTTTCGGAGAACTCCATCGCGCTCGCGTTGCCGCCTCGTGCATTCGAGAGCGACCACGCTGCGAAAATCAGTGGAAGCGGACGCGCAGTTCGACTTTGATGGCGTTGGTGAGCCCATACAGTACACCGTTGAGTGCTTGAAGTAAGCGATGTTGGCAGAGTGAGGTCTGCGTCGAGCTCCTGCTACTTTTCCGTCTCCGTTAAGGTCTGGCGTGAGTAAATCCCCTGTTTTTGGTGCCAGAGTTCTTTTTGAAAACCTAAGCTGGTACCAGCAGATTTTGGACGAAACTTCGGCTTCTCCGTACCCTTCTTTGGCTTCGTCGATGGTACTTCGTTCAAACCAAGCCGATAGGCTCGAGGGTGCAGTGTTTCGTCTTCAACTGGAAGCTCGTATCGCAGATGCGGGTCTTTCAGTCGATCCATTCTTTCTCTTACTCGTGCGTACGTGTCCACAACTTTAGTCATCAGTGTTTGTTGTCTGCGTGCACAACTTGCATCGACTGCAAACCCTTCTTCAGCTTCATCGATCGGGTCGAAGGATTCAACACTGCGTATAGGAAACCGCTGAAGTCCGTCGTGGTAGTATGAATCTAAACCAAACCTGTCTGCACCCTCCTGTCCAGGACTATTCAATAAATCTTCACTTCCTTGCTGCACAAAGCGCTCAGCCTGGTAACGTCGTCGAGGACTAGAAAAGCTTGGTGATTTTAACTTAGCAGTAGATGACGCGGGGCACCATGGTTTCTTCTTCTCGACAACTCGGCCATCGGCCCGTTGTCCCCATTGTTCAATCCTGTCTACCTGGTTATCATCATTTGATACTTCCGCTTGGTCTTCATCTCCATCATTATTAATACGTTGTCGCCAAACTACTTCAGCAGGACCATTTGACTCTTTCACCGGATACGCGATCGCTACGGATTCAGGTAGCAGAGTGGAAGCACTTCGAGTATCCAAAACGCGCTCACGGATACAATCGCGAGGCTCAAACGTACCTCCCACACCTGCTCGAGAACCCGTATCAACGTTATTGCTATAACCAAGCCGCCACTCCGCTTTCGGCCCATCTGAAATTCCGTACTGCTTGGTACCAAACTTTTGCTTAAGCTTGGCGAACATTCGCTGCTCCGCACTAAGTTTTACGCGGTCTCGACAGTCTTTGGCCACCGTCGTGTGTAAATCCTGCAACTTGTTGATTTTATCCAGTGGGGGTCTGAAGTTTAGCTGTTCGCGGTGTTTGCTGTCGTTTTGTTCGTCTTCGTATAAGCTTTTCCTCTCACTCTCCATGCGTTGATCTTGCTGCTGTGTTATTCGCAATAGATCGCGTCGAACTCGAGCATCGGCAGGTTGGAGATTCACACCAGGAAGTCGTTTTCCAGTCGCTGAGCTCACATCGTACAGCGCTGCACGACGTCGATTTTCCTGGCGAACACGAGCTTGCGTTTGATGTTGGGCACTCGAAGCATCTTCGTTCTCAGCCCCAGGACGAAAGGGTGACGCTAGTTTTTGCGGCGAGCTCGAAGCAACACCATGATAAAGTCGACTCCGCAGCCAAACGATAATATGCAAGTGCAGTGCAGTCGAGGACAGGAATAGTCGACTTGTGCAAACTAAGACTGCGCACTCAAGGAATGGACAAGTGGAAAGTTGTTTGCAATGCAGGACTTGTTTATAGATAAAAGTGCGCTGAGACCCTCGGTCAGCACAATGGTTCTGTAGCTGTCGTGTTGTAAGCTATCAAGCTTGTTTCTTCAAGAGCCTTATGCCGCAATGACGCGGGAGGCGCGATCATCAAGAGCCTTCTGGGCGTTTAATCTTGCCTGTTTCATTGCGACAGCAAACGCTGACGCTGCCAAGACGGCCGTAGGGCTTCGCATCGAGGTTGTCGCTCTCATGTCATCGTCAGCCACCGTGTCTTCCTCCTCCGAGTTCTTGGGTACTGCAACCGATAACCCCGCAAAATCCGACTCCAAGTCTTCGAGTTGCATCTTGCCGTTACCCACTGGGCTGCGAGTGCGTTCTTTGTCCTCGCCCAGCGAACTGCTGCTACTACTGCTCGTAGCCGTCCACGCCGGGCTCTTCGGTTGTTGCTGCTTGGATTTCGACACCGTATATCGACTATTCACCGGGGTATACGACCCCGACTCCGTAGGGGTTCTGGCCTGGTTGCTAGCCGCTCTCGGGCCTCTGACACTGGCAAAGTCGTTTTCACTTTGGTGGCGCGTCATCAACGCGCGTTCCACAGCAGGGGGCACTTGGATCTTGGTGCCATTGGCACTGGTACCAGACGCCAGCAAGCCGGCCACATCCACAATCCACGCGTCGGGATCGGCACTGGTCAAATTCACGTAAATGGCCGGCGCACCCCCGTAAAGACGCTGGAAAACCTCCCACACCTCAGGCGACAACAACTGGAAGTCCGCGTCTTCTCCTGAAATGGCAGCATCGCCCGCAAGGACCTCATCGCGGATGAGACCCGGACGACGGACGAGTTTGCCACGTGAAAGGTCCAGCAGCGACAAATTGTCGATAGCACCAGGCGCGCGACCCACACTGGCAGCATCGTCGTTTGCAGTTGGGGACGAGGCGGTCGGTTCCGCGTCAAATCCGTAGTCGAGGTTGCGACTGGATCTGGACGTCGACGCCGAGGCCGTGAACGCCAACCACGTGCGCAGCCAGCGACTGGAGATGATGAACATTTTCTTCTCGGAGCTGCCGCGTCGACGCGACATCTTGCCGGCCGCCATAACACGGCGCACTTCCGTCAGTCGGTCACGGAAGCGAGGCGTTGCTGCGGGCACAGGCATCGTGGCACTGCTGGGCGAGTGGCACGTACTTGAAGTTGAAGTGGTCGTCGGCGCGGGTGCTGATTGGCCGCGCGTGTGTCGCTTGGTCGGAGCCGCGGGCGCCACGACCGACTCGACCACCTTCACACGGTCGTCACCCGACCGATCCATGGCCTGCAGCAGACTGCAACAGGCCACGCACGCGCGTCGCGGCGTCGAGAACTTGGCGGTCAGCGCCACTTGGTCCTGCGAGCACGCACCACACACCAACTCGCCGCACACTCGGCAGTGGTGCCGCCGACGCGACAGTTTCGTGAACATGGCGAAGCACACTTGGCAGCACGCACTCTCGTCGTCTTCTCGCCACGCCACGCCGTACTTGGCGCTTTGTCGCGCCGCGCGGCGGTGGTCTTTGCGGCTGTCGGCACTCGCGTCCGCCCTCTCGGTCGCGCGCGTGAAGCTCTGCGACATGCGCATGAAGGCGCGACCCGGTCCGCGACTGCGCGACATGGTGTCTCGATTGGACCCCATGCTCGCTGCAAAGTCCGGGACCTTGGAATCGACATCGAACCGGTCTTCCATCTGTTCGTCCTCGGACATCTCGCCATCTGTGAACACAGTGGCATCGAGACTGCGAGTCGACGCCTCGAGATCGGAGCCTGTCGCCGAATTGCAAGAGTAGTAGATCACCATGGGGCGTCTGCGGTCCCTCGAGAGAATCCGGCGGTGCGAATGCCGCGGCGGCGGCTGCGAAGCTCCGAGCGACTCCGTGGTCGGCGTCTTGTTCTTGAAACGACGGAAGAGTGAGGGACCGCCAGGCAGGTCGAGACTGCTGGCTCGTTCCACCCGTGAACGGCGAAGTGACGGCGAGCTACTCATTGCTTCTCCACCTAAAAGCAGGTCTGCCTGTTACTGCTCGAAACGGTCTACAAATGCTGCGTCCCGTAAGCCTTGATTTTCGACGCGATTGCGGGCGTTCTCACTCCGCGCAGCGTGGCGTTTTCGGTTGTGACCAAGGCAGAGGTCCAGCGGAGCAGCTTTTTGATGGGACGACGACCGTCAGTCCACACTGTAACCTGATCCTCACTATGCACCAAAAATTCCGCACAGCCCACTGCTATCAACGGCCAGCGCCCATCGCACTGCACGATGCGACGCGTTCTCAACATATCGAAATCCTAACAGGAAGCGGGTATTAATTTCTAAAGGTATCTCCAAGCCGAGAGACATCTGCATTTCAACTGAATTGTAAACATTGTAACGTACAACATCGTATATGGAAGGTTCTTGGCAACACAGAGTGTTTTTCACTGCATTTCATCCCCCAAACTGGCGAGCTCGGGCCAACCTGGGCATTTGCAAGTTTTCCAGCATCGCTATGGTTGACTTGTTGCCTTACCATGCGACCGTTGTGATTGACTCGAAGGCATCTGGTGGGTTGGAAGACTGTCTGTTGGTCTGCTGGTGAAAGGTGACCCCGGCTCGGAAGCTCCAACGTTGACCTCATGGTCCATGAGTCATGGAGTTGTCCCGCCTTCTAGAAGCGGGCCTCACCCTCAAAAACGGGCTGCTCAATGACACCTCAAATTGTGGTGGAGTTCACCTGACTCAACCCGTGTGACGCACTTGACTCTCCAGAGTTCTTGAGGGCACGCCACCGGATAAAGTTCGGAGAGTAATGGCCTTGAGGTCAGCGTCAAGCCCAAGGACGTGGTCGGCGAACAACTCGCTACAAAAGCACTCCTCAACCTGTGTTTACCCAGAATAAAACGCTGGTTTGGGCGAGCCCGCCTCTGACAGTACGAGTCGCCTCTATGCTGCAACGAGCCTTACTTACACCTCCAGAGCATGGACACTCTTGACGGGCGCAGGGCAGGCAAACCCTCGCGTTCCAAAGCTGCCGGACGTATCCGGCGGGCTTAGAATACTTCGAAGTAGCTGCCATGAAGCGCGAAAGGAACCACCCGCATAAGTTTGGGTGCGATCGAAGCAAGTGTGCACGGTGCAGTGCTGCGCCTGACACGCAGAGCAGTGCTCTGAGAGCACAGAGCGGATCGTGTGGATAGCCCAGTTGCTTTGGTCCGCCCTTACCATGAAAACCTGCTGGAAAGGCTGTCGAGCGTTCGATCATAAAACGCTCGTCGGTCTTGTTGATCTTCTCAACTGGCACAATCACTTTCCGGGTGGCGCCAACCGACACAGCTTCACGAAGTTTTTAAACTTAAAAGTGTGCACGGTAAGATTACCGGTATAGAGAGTGGAAGAGGAGCGGACGATGGAAAATCCGCTTTTCCCAGCTCCTTACATTGTCGATGCCCTGCCCAGGGATGGCACAAAATATTTAAATATTTTTATGGCCGATAAAAAAATATCATAAAAATATTTTTATATTTTTATTAGCGCTAGGTACGATTTCAGTGACCCTCACTATTACCGTACCGTAAATCACGGCGGACATGCAACATCGTAAAAGTAAAAACTAAGTGTAGACGTAAAAAGGATGCGCGCGCGTAAAAACTCCCACGAATGAATCCGCACAGTACTATCGAATTTGTCGGTTCCCGTACAGTTGATGTCGTACAATGTAAGAATGTTTATCGAGGTGCAAAATCTTTTTAGAACTAAACAATATTGTGTGTATGTGTATTTATAGCAACAACTCCTGACTCTTTTAGGGCATCTATTTTTCTGTGTTTGTCGGCGACTGGCAAGAAAATGCGACCGCTTGTCGTTTTCGCGGGGTATTCGGTGCCGATGTTCACGATGGCTCCGAGCAGACCCCGCCTTTGATTGGAGCAAGACACATTTTACAGTGCAAGCCAAAGTGTACTGCGACGAGAGAGTGATGAAAGAGTGGGTCGACGAGGTGTGGTGCCTCGATATGCGGGGGCCTAGTATGCTCCTTCTCGATAGCCTTAAAACGCATAAAATGGAGAGCGTCAAGAACCGACTCGAGACCGATGGCCACGCTCACGTTATTTACGTACCTCCGGGTGTGACAGGCTTGGCACAGCCGATGGACGTCGCTGTGATGAAGTCGTTCAAAGATCGCTGCCGAGACAAGTACCTTAAATTCGTGATTGAAGGAGGGGTGTTTACAACACCAAGTCAGAAGCGTAGAAAGATTGCAGAAATTGTAGTGCAGGCTTGGGATGAAATTAGCGAGGATAGTATCAGAAACGGCTTCTTAAAAGCTGGACTTATCGCTACAGGGCCTCGGGACACTCGTGGAGTGTTCGCCTCACCCGAACCACCTAGCGAGGGTATCTTAGATGTCGACACGTAATGATAATCAAAGACGGGGTATCACTTTATACTTTTGGTCGTCGTAAACATAAAAGAACGTCGTATCAGCCTTTTACGAAAATGTTGCATGATCAACGTGCGTTGCATGATTGCCGTGATAAACGGTAAAGTTCGGATTCAGAAAGACACAACGATTCACTGCGACAGCGGTAAAAACTAAATTCAAATATTTTGAAATAACTTGTAAATTGAATGCATTTTCTTTTACACGATCGTAAAAACTAAAATTGTCCTTAAATTTTGAAAATTTAAAATAGCAAGCGACCTTTCTCATTGAATCCGAAATTTGCGGTAATACCGGTAATCATTCGTTAAAGTTAGGGGGCGTGCTTTCGGAAGAAGAATTGTAGCAGATTTGAAGGGGTTTGAGCGAAAAATGTGTTTACGTCGAAAAACTAAAACTAAAAATCATTTTTATTTTTTATATTGTTATATCGATAAAAATCACTCGAATATGCCATCCCTGTCGAAAAAATAAAAATAAAAATCATTTTAATTTATTCATTTATTTATATTTTTAAATCGATAAAAATCGCTTGAATATTTTTATGCCATCATCGGTATTTAAGCTTGAAATCAACGAGTGTACTGTAGAAGCCGTTGAAGAGATTACTAAAGTAAAGATTGCAACCTCAGCAATCGACAAACGTCGTTGGCGCCAGACACGCGCGTTGATTGACATGTGAGCTCGCAAAGCTCGTGACATGGTTGCACAATGTCTTGCATAGGCTCGACAAATTACATCGTGGAAGTTGGCAAAGAGGGGTGCATCTACAACGTGATGGGGAAACAACTTCAACATATATGACTGCAGCAACGGCAACCACTGGTTGAACCAGCACCATCTAGGAGCCAGGGAACCAACCACATCGCGTTGCCTCGCACTGTGCAAAATTATTTTTTAATTCCCATATGCATCGCTAATGTACTTGCGATAGAATAGCAAAAATACACGACAAGCAAATAACACTCACGTCTTGGGGTTACCAGAGCACACCCCACGACCTCCCTTTAGCAAATGAACACACTCTCGATCAGTGCATTCATCCACACCTGCCAAACTGCACCAACCGCCACCTCTCGATTTACATCTCGAAGGTAAACTCGCTCACGACTGGAAAGTGGTCCGACAGGTTGTACTGCGGTTGGTTGCGCCACTTCCATGGTGACGCTGTAGTCAACGGCTGGACCCAACTCGTTGCAGTCTTCGGCTGACGATGCGTCCGCGAATAAAGAATGTAGTCCAGCAATTCTAGACTGCCATCCGTGCTGAGGCCGTCTGCAGCCAAAGCATTCACGCGCGGGTCGAAACTGTACTTGCGCAAATGCTTGAACTCCGCCGCCGACTCCTTCTTATCAGAGTCGGAGGCATTTCCGAGCTTCCGCGGGCGCACAACAGACGGATCATTGGCTTCGAAGATGTTCAACATTTCGTCGTACTCTTGGTTCGTCTTGTTCAGCCAGTAGTCAACGTTCAAGTCTCCCACGAAAAGAACGGTATCATTCACCTCATCAATATCCATGGCACGCATGAAGTTTGCAATCATATCCATCTGCATTTTGCGCATGGTTCGAGACAGTGGGTCGTTCCATGCTTGCAAATGCGTCGAGAACACGTGAACCAATAGACCGTCCTTCAAAATCTTGCAGTACAGGACACCCTTGTCCGCCAGCTTGTCAGCACCAGCACAGGCACCTTCAAACAGCTTCACACGAACGCTAAGGATCGGGTATTTGCTGGCCAACAGCACACCTCCGTTCAGCAGTTTGCGCATGTTTGACTTGTTCATCCGCTTGTGACCCACCGTAGGCGAGAAGAAGAAGTAGCCCGCCTCTGACATTTTGTCCAACAATATATCTCGAGCGCGATAGTCGAAACACTCCGTCAAGATCCAGATGTCACATGGAGGCAATAGATCACCGATCAACCGCGCACGAGTGTTCTTCTTAGGAGAACAACTCGTAAACGCGCTCACCTTGCGTGGCATCATCCAGACATTGTAGGTGCCCACGCTTAGATTTACTTGGCGTTTCTCCAAGTGCGCCAAATATCTCGTTGACTCCTTAGCCATGCACTTGAGATCGCCGTCTTCACGCAACGGCACAATCGTGGTTGGCGTTGCCTCCGTCGTCAGGTATAGGTCGCTGTCTTTGTAGTACTCGCGCGGACGAATCCCGCAGGAGCGGCCATTAAACTTGGCCATTAGTGACATGGGCTGGCCCCAGCGCAGGTACTCATCGCTTGGGGACACAGGAAGACGGTAGTTACTACCGCTCATCTGATGCCGGACGGGCTCCACTGTTCCCACGTAGTACTTGCCCAACGGGTTATTGAACGACATATTGGGCAAGTCCTTCATGAGTTGCTTTTGCCGGCGGCGGAGCTCCTGACGGTCGCGCTGGCGGTCACGTTGCTGCTGGAGTGTATCTGAGATGTCGGAGACCATGTTCATGTACGACTCCGAGATAGACCGGTAGAATGCATTCGACCCCGAGCCCTGAATGGCTGAGGCCGACGAGCTCGACGCACGACGACGACCGCGACCCGACGACGCGTGTGGGGTGTTCGGGATGCTGACGACAGTCGCTCCGGTAGGGTCGTCGCCATTGGAAAGTGCTGGCTGTTGCGCTCGCGGGTCATCGATCGCAGCGCGGAACGCCGCGGCAGACGAGCTGCTAGTCATGTCTAAGCTGCGTTGATGGGCATGCATCATCCGCGAGGACTGCTGCTGCTTGCGACTTCGTGGGCGTTGCTTGGATTGCACATTAGTGAGGTTCGACAGCTTCTTGCCTCGCGGGTAGCTCGTGAGTAGCTGCATTTGGCGCTGACTCGGTGTCTGCTCCTGGCTCTGATCTGCCAACTCCACCAAGAAGTCTTCGCCCGCGTGCTCTGCTTCCTCCTGTGTCCCCGTGGGGTCGGCCACCGTAGCTCTCAACACGTCTCCACTATTACTGGTGGTAGCATCACTGGCGACGGTCAGCGCCGTCGTGAGCGACTGCGGCCTCACTCTCTTGATGGAGTTCAGGTGCACAGCCGACTCCTCTATAGCGAACAGACTGGCGCGCACTTGGCGATGGAAGGCCAAGTTCACGGGCGGCTTGCTGATCGTCACGGCCCCTCGATGGCTCAAATATCTAATAGCGCGGCCTGTTTCGGCGTGCACTACAACCAGCGGCGTGCCGAACTTGATTGGCAGCCCGACGCTAGAAAACACGAGCTGCTGCTTCTTGGGGTCGAACTCGAAGAGGCGGAAGGCCACGGACCCGTGCGACGCCTTGGGTCTACCCATAGGGGATCCTGGCTCCCCTGCCACGCCGCTGCTGGTTGTAACATGACTGGCTGTGGCGGAAGCTTTACCCCGCGCGTCACCGCCCAGCAGAGGGACGCGGTCCAAGGGCTCAGACTCGAGCAGGTCGTCCTCGTTGTAGATCTCGCTGCCAAAGAGCGCGGCGTAGCGTTTACGGAACAGGCCTTTGCGCCACACGAAGAAGCCCGCGAGGCCCATGAGCCCGCCTGTGGCGAGCGTGGAGGCCGCCAGGAGCGCCATCTGCTGGTACGTCAGGTTGAACTTGTGTGTGAGGGCTAGTAGCTGGCCCTCGCACAGGAAGGCCACGCGGTCTCCGTAGCAAATGTACTCGTCCATGTCGGTAGTGCTGGGTACTGGTTAAGCAGACACAGGGACAAGTTAAGGGGGCAGGTTAAGGGACAGGTTAAGCAATGCTGAGACTTACGGTCGCCCTTGGAGAGTGGTGGCCGTCCCTGGCTCTGGAGAAGCGGCAGCTCCTCGGCCTCGACGTTCGGCATGGCGTCGCCACGACGCTAAGTGGCGTAAACCTGGCTCTGTGGGGCGGGTATTGCTCGATGAAGAGCTCTTTGGGCGACGGACAATCACTCCTGGTGGTCTGAGCGCTGCAAGTTACTTTTGGAACTGGCAGAACCCCACGAACTGTATTTTGGCGGAGTAAACAGTGTCGCACGACCCAAAATACCGTGGTTTGGGTAGGTCTGAATCTGTAGATTGGGGCTAGAAAGAACCTGTACCGCATAACCTCTTCATACCGATTACGTCGCTCGACGGTTTTGTTTAGTCAAGGACCTTTAACAATTGATACGCCTGTCCAACTCAGATATGAAATAAAAAGGTTGTGAAAACCGTTTTGCCGGGTTTCAAGCGGCGAAAGCCCAAAGCTGTGCTTGCCGTGGCGTCAACGCGTATTTCTTCCGTTTGCTTCGTTTGCTTCCGCCCTAGCCGAAACCCGCCGGCATTGGAGCCCGCAGCAAAAAGAAGCGCTTGCTTGTCATTCAGAACGGGGTTTGCACACATCCGCTGCCGCTGTGGGCTTCGTCGTGGTGATACGTTCGCACTACCATAGTCAAACCAAGACCAATCAAACCAAGACCAAGACGGACAGGCCGATTTGATCGCGAGATGGGGTTTTAAATTCGACTAATTTCGCATACTGGAGTTCAGTATGCACGCTCTGAACTCTGCGATACTGCGGGACAGCGGGACACGAACGCATTCACATCGGGACAAGTTGAAGTGAAGCTCTTAGTGTGCTTTTGATAAAGTGGTCGATATGCAGCAACAACAAAGCTCTCGGTGCTCATGGCCACCGTATTAATAGCCTCCATGCCGGCAGATCGCTTTCATCACGGGTGTGGGTTCGCGGTCAGATTCCAGATTCTGACCTCACATGGACAACGGCCGCGTAATCGTTCCACTACGAATCCACACCGATGTGTCCACGACAGCCATTTCGCCAGGAAATCCACCGATGGACCATCGCAGCCTCATTTGCATCGTGAGATTGCATGCCTCCACCCTCCATCGAGTCGATGGCATCGACCGCCAAGCCATGAGAACTCGTTCCGATGACAGTCACCGCAAAAGGCTTCGGAAGGAGCAAAATGCTGGCACTGAGCGCCGGGGACGGGCGCTCGTGCGTAGATCCCTTGGATACCTCGGGTGGCAGAGATGGCCGGAGCGGATTCATCGAGTCGAGACTCTATTCGAGAAGCGCCTGAAACCTCTCGGGCTTTACTACATGTACTTGGCGCCAACGGAGCTCTGCTGCTGTGAGTTACGCTACGTTAAACGCCGAAGTGCCCGTTGCACGCCGCCGGTCATGAGGTGAGCTAATTCCAGCCCTGTCAACCCAGAAGGGCAGACATCTGCCCCCAACACCAGCAGATCCGCTTTCGGAGCCGTTTGTACGCGGTGTTCGAGCACGGGAAAGCATGAGACTTTCGGCGTCGGTGTATCCAAGCACCAGGCTGTCGCAGGATACAGTGTATCATACACGACGTCGATTGTTGCTCAGCCCGCCGGTTTCTCCTGACAGCCACAGCGTGTGCCGCCGAAAAACGATCAATCCGTTCAAGCTTGATGCCTTGCTGCTTGGTTTGTCGGTGTATCGGATACAAGTTGTACTTGTACGACTCGGCTGCACTGCAATTGCAGCATTTCGGTGATATGTCACCGCTAACTAGATCCATGTATTATTACTGAAGCTGACTGCATGGGGAGACAATTGTGTGCCTATCTTCCGGGCTGGCGCGTCTCGAGCTCGGGTACGTCCACGTCCTCGGCGAAGCGTCTTGAATCGGAGGCCTAAGGTCCGCCGTATCTGTTTCATATCTCGCATCTAGTAAAACCACGAAAGCACCTCGCCGGTGGCGCCGGCCCAGTCGAACGGTGGCTGTGGAGCAGGCGTCGTGTCCTCATTCACGAAGTCCGGAATCTGCTCATTGAAAATATCGAGGCCCGCGTTGAACGCGTCTCTCTGCTGTCCGCTGCTAGCTGCGTTGTTGGCCGAGATGGCAGCACCGTAGTGCCGCTCAAAGAAAGCTGCCGACTGCGGCTGTGTGAACTTGGGTAGAATGTAGTGGCCGTACGGCTGCGGCGGACCCAGTCGCGCGTACACGCGCAGCTGGTCGCCGAGGAAGGGCTCGTAGGGTGCCCAGAGGTCGTAGCTGCCCACGGAGAGGAGCCACAGGTCGTCGTGCGAGTAGCGGTAGTAGAGTCCGGCAAAGCGTAACTGGAACGGCTCGGCCATGCGGAAGTTGGCGTGTTCGTGCTGGCATCGGCCGCTCCGGAAGCACACGTCGCAAATGTCATAGTCGGAGATGCACGCGGTGCACGAGAGGATCTGGTCCTGGCCCACGAACTTGAGCGCGCCGCACTCGTCGCACTGACGCGTCATCTTCTGCCCCGTCACAAGATACAGCAATTCCTTCTTGGAGATGTGTCCGTCCACACTGCTGCCGAAGCTCAGCAAGAAGTCCACGTAGCTGTCGGCGCAACCCTGTGTTCTCTGGAAGGCGCGGAACTCTTCCTGTGAAATGCGGCCGTCTCGGTCCGCGTCCATTTGGGCAAAGAGCGTGGCGATATGTGTGCGCAGGAACACGCCCACGCCATTGGGCAGCTGATCTCTGTCTTCTGGTGGGGGCGCCAGCATCTCGAGCATCTCCTGAGCCGGCACGAACCGGTGGTTACGCGGATGCACCTCGCCGCTCACGCCTCGCGGGTAGCACCTGGCGCAGAGGATGTAGCCCCGGCCCTGCACTCCAAGCACATGAAGCCGCGCTCGTGTTCGCCAATGGGCGCGAAGCACGCGTCGCAGAAGCCATTGCCGAAGTTCAGGTAGCGTACAAGCGCCAAAAAGGCCCGCGCATCTACGACGCCGCGTCCGGCCTGGTCGTAGCGCGCGAACACGCCCTCCACCACCTTGGGCGGGAAGTGCGACAGCAGTTTGCCGATGTCGTCGCGCTGGATGCCGCCGCCGCGCGCGAACTCGCGGTACAAATTGGCGGCGATGTCCACGAGCAGCCGCTCCTCGTACACGCGCACAAAGTGCTGCAAAAGCTGCTCGAGCGTCTTCGCGCTGCTGATGCAGCTGCTGTTGCTGTTGGGAGCGACGGGCGGTGCTAGCGGCGTCTGCAACGGCACGCGCGCGGACTGGAGCGGCACGGGAGCTGCTGCGCCGGACGGGACGCTCATGGAGCTGGACAATGAGGCGATGGATGAACGGCGGCGGGTGCGAGGTGCAAAAGACACGTCGAAGCTGCTGGAATTCGAGTCATGTGGATACCGTCATTTGACGCGAAAGAGACAACCTGAAACCAAATACCCAGTTATATTTTATTTTGGTTCGGTCCACGAAGCGTACAAAAGGTACTGTGTAATTCAATTTATCCGGGATATTATTATATTTACTTGATCTACTTAAGCTGCGAGCTACTGTAAGCTTTTCAAATTTGATCCATGAAAAAGTCTAAATTCGGTGCTCGAGACTAATTCTTAGTCGTTACGCGCCGCACCAAAGTGTTGCAGGCCACGCGAGGTCTGGTTATGCTGCTCGTGCCGGCTTCGACTGTGTTCTACGTCCTTCTTGCTGCCTTCGGACTAAATCGTCGGTTTGACGGACTTGACAAGTGGACAATTTCGTCACCACATAGACAATTCCACTTCAACGTTGTTACTTTCGCGCGTACACTCCCGGATTGAGAGCCACGGATACCAACTCGCCACGGCCTGCACGCGCTCGGTAGGCGCCCACATCTCCAACTCGGGCATTTTCGCCGACTCGCACTCGACGAAGCCGCGCTCCAACTTCATCTGCGCTTCCATGAACGCCCCACTAGTTGCCGTCTTCAGCGTCACCACACTTCGGAACGCTACGAGCCGATTCTGCACCTCGCTGTGCGGTGTTTTCCTAGCGGCCACCAGTAGAACTCCAGGCAAATGGGGTTGTTATCGGTTGCTGGGTTACCGCTAACAGCACCGTCATTGCTGCCTTGCGGCTCCAAACGGTACGCCACATAGTCACCCCCGAAGCTGCAGAAAGCACCGCCCATTAAACTCGTTAAACCGTTGGGGGCGACGGGAGCCACTCGCACACGGCCATCACAAATGAGTCGCAGCCACGCATGGTCTTGAAAAAGCACCGACGGTACTGCTTGCACCTGCATCAAACGACCAGTTAGTATTGGATGAATGGACGTATCCTTAGTTTGCTACGCACATAAAGGGTATGCAATGGATCTCCCACGGCTGCAATCTTCAGGTGCAGCAATTGAGATAGCGCTAGACACGAAGTCCACATGGAAGGCACGTGGGCTCCCGGGTAGTGCGTCGCTGACTGTCCGTTTGAGGGGTGGCTGACAAACTGTTTGGCTGCAACAACCAGTCCGCTGCCCACCGGCTTGGTCGCGCACTCGTCCCCAGTCTAGGGCTCCATGGGAGGCCCCGACCGGAGTATTGGTCTCTCTGTTGGTTTTACAGCACCGCACATATCTGTCAGTATTTAGTTTTGACGATATCGATCCAGCACTCTGACAGACGCACCAGATATCCTTCTCGCACTTGGGCAACAAAGCCCCGCCAACCCACGAGGTTACAACGTGGGGTGACTGACCCGTTAGCATCCGAGCCTGCAGAACTGTTTTCTTTGCTGTCTTCAAGCACGATAGCGGGACGTTGCAGCATATCTCTCAGCCCAGAACGTAGTTCTTCGAGCGCTGGATCACTATACACAACACCAAGTACAGCATCGCTCAACTCACGCACGCTGCGGATCTTCGTTTGGGTCGCCCGTGGAGACTGCAAGAATACGTCTAACGCGCTCCAGCAGCGTGTAACACAGTCCAAAAAGCCTGTGCGGAGTTCATTTCCATCATCGTCGCAACCATCAGATACGCTAGGTTTCACCTTTTCAAGTAGCATCGGGTAGCACGCAGTCAGTAAACTCCGCATCAGCTCCACGTTATCCGGTGAGAGGGCCCAAACACATATTTCGCCCAGTATAAGTATCAGCTCTTCACGCTTTCCGTTCAACAGTTCTGTTTTTTCTCCCACATTTTCATCTGCAATCGCTAACAACAAACGTGCGAGATGTGTCGCTCCACCCGATGCAAATCGCCAATGCTGTGAGATCGCAATGGTGAAACCCAATTCAAGGTTAGCCAAATCTCTGGCGCTGTTGCCAACAGTGTTGGCGGTGATGCGGGACACGAAAACTGAATGATGGCGAGGTCGGTGAGTTGCTGCACCTCGCGCAGGTGGTTTCCAAATTGGCTCTGCTGCTGCTTGAACTGTAGCAAAGTCGCACTTGCAGTCCGTTCAGCCTGTCTGCTTGGGTGTGTTGTCGACGGAGACGTTCCTATCGACCCACCAGCTTTAACGTCGTACGTATTCTGCGATAGCCATGGTTGCGTTGTGAGCGCCTGTGGAACAGCTTCATCGGGGAATCATCTTCCTCGTGGTCCTCCACAAAGTCCTCTTCCTTGGTCATGTCCGTATCACGCCAATGTTGTTGGTCACCAGCATGGTAGTCATCTCTGCGCCTCGTCCTGTCAAACACCAGCCGCGACTCTCGGGGCGAAGACCCTGAGCGTGCAGCATCTCCAGGTGTTAGAAGCCTGAATCGAAGACCTTCGCGCTCCTGTAGTTGCCGATAGCGGTCGTACGGGTTTCGTTCATCATTCACGTGTTGTCCTTTCAAGGCTCTGAACGACGGAAAAGGCTCATCTGAAGGCCCATGGGCCCCATGATGGGGGTCGTGTTGACGCTGCTCGTTGTACTCCTGAAACGCTCTAGAGATTTGGTTCTGCACAAGTCGGTGCAGTCTCGAGTCTGCAGGGTGCGCTGTGTCCGTCGCGTAGTGGGGCAATAATGATGCCGATGCTTCCATTTCCAGAGCATCAGAACTACCGGGAAAAACAGCGGAAGCATCCAGTGGTGCGCGACGATACGAGACAACCGTAAAAGACGGAGATGTCACGACGCAGAGCAACTCGAACGTCCCATCTCGTGCTGGGTCCTGTTGGGCCGCAGATTCGGTTTCTTCCTGTAAACTTGTCCTTTGAACGGGATCTGGTATTTGTGTTTCTTGCTGGTAGAAAACGTAAGCTTTGAGCGCGTGCTTGGTAGCGCGCTGCACCTTGTTAGCTCCACTTTCCCAGTGGTAATACCACTTGGCGAACGCTTGGCCATTGAGTACGAATGTTGCTGAATCTGAACTGGTTGTAGAGCTCGGTGTTCGCGAAGGTGGTTGACGGCCATGCAGTTGTTGCGAGTGCTGCTGTCTGTCCGCCGCTGTCTGCCGTACACCCTCGATCCAGGAACCTTCCGGGCTCACCTCGCTTTGGGAGACACTGCGCAGATACTGCAGTGAGTAAGCGTCGGCAGGAGGCTTGACACTATCCACCGCTTCAAAGCGCGCAAAGACGAAAACTTTGGCGACGTCGAATGGTACGTCGAGACCTCGGTTTCCCTGGGAGACATCCGTGTCGGAGTCGAAACGCAGTACGACTTCGAGTGACGATCCGCAGTAGCTCCTGTCCACGTGATGTGGGCAGCAGTGAGGGAAGCACCTACGCAGCAGCAATACGTGATGCGTCAGACTTCATATTCAATTGGTAGGCTATGGCTCGTTGTTGAGTTCGTGTGAACGCACCGCAAGATCTAACGTTGTTTGTGTTCAAGTAAATAGGTGTTATAACAGCAATTGAAACATAGAACAAGATACGAGGAACGATGAGGACAGATTCGTCCATATTGAACATCGTCCTCAAAACGAGGCATCACTACAGCACAAACCTTGGTGCCGCGGTTCCGGTTGCTCCTGCGGCCGACAATCGGTCGAAATGCGTGAATGCCACAACAACAACCGTCAGACGTGAATGTAAAGTTTTGCGCGAACGATCACGGCATTCGCCAAGTCAACGACGTCCCCTTTAGTATTTCGGGTCGGCGCCGACCGAGTGATTATAGACTCACCGCTTGTACTCTTCCTCGAAGAGCTGAGGGTGCGGGCAGTGCGTGCGCATAAAGACGCCTTCGCACGCCGGCAGCGCGGTTGTCATGGCCTCTCGCCTCCTGGTTGGGTAAATGGAGACTGTGCGGGTGGCTGCTGAGGTGAGATCCGCGAACGGAGACGGGCCGAAGGAGACGTTCCGTTGCGCGAGCAGTGGGTCGTGGGACAACCTGGACAGGCGACCGACGGTCACGGGTACTGTAATCTTCTAAAGGTCGAGCGCTCGGGTCGGGCTCGAGCCTGGTTTTCCGACACGCTCCGCCCTCGAGAGGGCAAGAGCCCAACAATGCTTGCAGGCAGAGCCGTTGTAGGACGTGGTTGTCGGAGCTGCAGCCCAGCGAGCTTCAAGAGAGAGGATTCCAAAGTTGGGACCCAACGGTACTCGTATCGGATACTATTCGTTGACCACCAAGTCCCATATTGCGTACCAGGCACCAACCGATAGCTTCACTTTTGCTGCAAAAGTCAAAGCTGCTTGGCCGACTGGAGTCGTAGTGCAAAAACCAGGAAGCGCACGGCGCCGACGATTATTTCGAGTGGTTTCTGCACGCGTGAAGGGAGTTCAGGTGGCTTACCAGGGAAGACGCAACAAATGCTCATGCGCAATGCGCAGCGCATGGGTCCAGCCAGTTTCGGGTTCAGGCCTGTCGGACTCGGAGGGACTTAATACTACTAGCTGTACTTTATTCTGCAGTGACTCCAGTAACTGGACCAGTTCGTCAGCTTCTTGTCCTTCGATACATGTACGTAAAATTGTTCTACCCGTTCTGCTTCGAAGCACTTCGGATGGGTTCATTGATCCTCGTCTTCGCTTAGCGCCAAGAAACACAATGCTGTTGGCGAACTTGCGAATTCCTGGCAAGAAGTGCACGGGCAAAACTCCTGCACGTGCCGTTCGACTCGAACGTCGGCAGGTTCTGCGACCAACAGCGGTCGCTTTGCAGAAGAAACGGTCACCGTCTTCAAGGAGAACGAGCCAAAACAGGGACGTGCGATCTCCGTTTGCTCGCTCGTACAGTATTCAGCTTTACACGCTGCAAACCGCAAGCGCTCTTTGTTTTAGGGTTGCAGGTTCTAACAAAATGGGGGCGATCCTAGCAGTTTACAAATGGTAATGGTGCGGGGCTTCGTCCGCCTTCGCTTTCGCGTCCGCTGCGGCCTCCAACTGTTCGGGCGTGGCGATCTCCACCACGACGTCCTTCACTCGTGGCATCTGGTGCTTGATCGCACCCTTGACCTTCTGCTTCCACTCGACAGCTCGGTGCACAGGCGACGCGTCGTCAACCACCAAGGTGAGATCCACGTGGATATGCCGCCCGACCCTGCGGCACCGCAATTGACGAACTTCAAGCACTTCCCCGTTACTGTTTCCAACAACGGCGTCGACAGCCCTCTCCAGGCTTCGGACGGTCGAATCGGGCAGCTTTGCGTCGCACAGCTCCTTGACCGAGTCCCAGCCGATCTCGGCGCCCATTTTCAAGATGATGCCGCCCACAGCGATGCCCGCAAGTGGGTCGAACAGCGGGAAGCCTGCGAGACTGAGACCGATGCCGCTCATGGCCACGACGCTCGTCACGGCGTCGCTGCGGTGGTGCCACGCATTCGCGATCAATACGCTCGAGTGCACCCGTTGACCGATGCTGATGGTGGTTCGGAACAGAGCCTCCTTGGCCGCCACAGACAGCGCGGCGATACCCAGCGCTGCCGGGTGCATGACCATACCGTGCGCGTGCTTGTGGGCGGCCTTAGCCAGCGTCTCGACGGCCTCCAACGCCTCCGGGTCCAGGTGTTCCACCAGCTCCACCACTTCCTTGGGGTCCAGCGTCGAAATCGGCTCCATGAGCACCAATAGAGTGTCCAGTGAATGAGCCATGATACCCAGCGATCCTCCGACCAGCAGCAGCGACACGGACAGCGCGCCCATGGTCTCGTACTTGCCGTAGCCGTACGGCTGCAGCTCGTCCGGCGGCCGCGCGCAGTACTTGAGCGCCACGAGCGTCACAAAGTCGCTCACCAGGTCACTCATCGAGTGCGCGGCGTCGGCCAGCAGCCCCGACGAGTGGAAGGCCACGCCGGCCGCGCCCTTGAGGCCGCTGAGCACCACGTTGAGCCACACGCCGACCCACGTGATGCGGTCCGCGGCCTTCACGTCCTCCGCGGACAGTTTAAGCCGCAGCGCCCTTTCCTCGGCTGTCTCTTCCTCCTCTTCCAGCACTCCGTGGCTGTGGCCGTGCCATCGGTAAGCTGTATTGTGCAGCTTAAGCTCCGGCAGCATCGCGACCTTCGACACGCCCGCGCGGCGCAACGCGTGCAGCTCTCGTCGGGCCAAGGGGATCAAAAGAACCGCGTGGTGCCGGCGGACGTCGCGGGCGTCTCCATAGCAGTTGGTCGCGGCGTACAGCGGCGTCAGCGCGCGGCGACGACTTGAGGATCTACAGAGCATCATTGTGGGGGAGAAGAAAGGATCAGATGAGACAGTTGCACGCCCAAAGTTGGTAGTGCTGCGTACCGAAGCAGCAGCAGGTGGGTGCTCATGATCGAGCGTTTCTTTGAGTGAGGTGGCGGTTGGAACGTTGGAGCTAGGAACGCGCAGAGGCCAGGAAGGCACACGCCTTCTTGCTTTATCCTTGTGACGTTGCGTAAACAAGCCTGTTTTCGGGAATGAAGCTGTGGAATTTGTGCTTGCCACGTCAGACTTGCATGACAATGGTCGCGGTCAGCGATGACGGTAGCAAAATGCAAGCCTGCACGGAAGAGGACGGAGGTGATGCCATGGGCTTCGGTGCCAGGACTGTTGAAAATGAAGGTGCACTGCAATTATTCGTTGTCAATGCTGGGTAAACGCTTGTCCTCCTGATCCTCTACAGTTGACGAACCTCTCCTCTAACTATCACGCACTGCTTACCGGTGGGCAAGCTTGGTCGACAGCGTGGACATGGCCTTGACCTTACCGTCGGGCACCATGAACATGATGATTGGCTTGTCCTCCGAGACGTACGGCACGTCCACGCGGAAGTAGCCGCGACGCTCCAGCTGAACGACCTGGCCCTCCTTCATGTTGCGCAGTTCGTGGTCGCCCAGCGCGTGCATCTCAGCGCGCGTGGTCTCCGTGAGGAAGTCGTGGAAGTCGTCGCCCTCCTCCAGCTTGGGCTTGTTCAGAAGGTGGTCGAACTCCACCAGCGTCAGCGGCACGAGGTCCTTCACGTCGGCCAGCCACGTCACCTTGAGCTTCGTCTTCTTAAAGTCGCCCTCCGGGTGGTTCTCAGCCTCGACGCTCGTAATGGTACCGTCAGCGGCCTTGTTCACCTTCTTGACGATGATGTTGCCGTGGCGCATGAGGGTCACCTCCTCGCCCTCAACGAAGTTGGCCACATCGTCGCGCTCGAGCAGCAGCTTGTTGCAGAAACGCACCATCTTGTTACCCATCGACGGGTCCTTAGGGTGGCGGGCTACCGGGATGCCGATCACCTCGCTCGACACGTTCGACAGCGTAAGCGGCACCTTCGACTCTTCGGCAACCGCAAAGTAGCGCGGGGCAATCGGGTCCAGCACGCGCTTGTTGAGCGTCCAGAACTTGTCCCATTCCATGTCGGTGATACGACGCGAAGCACCCTGGCTTAGGATGAACTCGCGCAGTGCTTCCACTTGCACACCACGGCGGAGCACACCCTGCACCGTCGGGAAACGCGGGTCACGCCAGCTCTCCACGTGACCGTTGTCCACGAACCACTGCAGTTTACGCTTCGACAGCACCGAGTACACGAAGTTCATACGCGCAAAGCCCTGGATGATCACCTTGCGCAGGCGAAGCGTCTCGAGCACCCATTGATACTGGAAGTCACGGTCGTTGTACTCCGTCGTACGCAGGGCGTGGGTTACACCCTCCATGGAGTCCACGATGGGGCACGCCAGATCGTACGTCGGGTACGCCTGGTACTTCGTGCCGGTGCGGTGGTGCGGCGTCGGGTTCAGACGGAAGAACACGGGGTCGCGCATCGTCTTGTTCTTGGCCTGCATGTCGATCTTACCACGCATGCAGTATCCCTGGGCCTCCGGGGCGTTCTTCAGCATCTTCTCGAAGAGCGCCATGTTTACCTCCGGCGTCTGGTCGCGGCACTTGGAGTTTATCCCCTCCATGCGCTCCTCACGCATCTGCTCCTGTGACGTGTTGTCCATGTAGGCAGTGCCCTCACGGATCATCAGACGAGCGAATTCCGCGATCTTGTCGAAGTAGTCGGACGTGTAGGTTACGACGTCCGGCACAACGTCCACGCGCTTCAGGTCGGCGATAATGCTCTGCTCGAACTCGTCCTTCTCCTTGCTGGGGTTTGTGTCATCGAAACGCAGGATCAGCTTGCCGTTGTAGTGGCGCGCGTAGTAGTTGTTTAGCATGCAGGCCTTGATGTGGCCAATGTGCAGGTATCCAGACGGCTCCGGGGAAACGCGTCACCACCTGACCCTCCACAGCATCCTTCAGAGGTGGGCAGCTACCCGATTCCTTCGCCTTCTTGGCAGCTCCAGCCGGGGCAGCCACCTTGATGGGCTTCAGGGCCTTCAGCGAGCCGTCAACCTTAGAGAAGAGCGTCTGCTGCGCCTCGAGGTGCGCCAGCCAGCGCGTCACGTTCGGGAACGGCGCCAGGTCCAGTTTCTTCTGGAGCGGGGCCACGCTGGCCCACACGCCAATGTCCGCGAGGGACAGCGCGTGGCCGACAACGAACGTCTGCGTCTTGAGCACGCGGTTGAGGATCTGCAGACCACCGTCGTCCTCAATGTTAGCACCGAGACGCGTCAGGGCGAAGTCCAGCCACGCGTCAATCTGCGAGGGCGGAGAGCAGCTTCCGACGCGGCCGCGTCCTTGGCGGCCACGCCGTACAGGCCCAACTCGGGCTTGGTGCGTGCCAGGAAGCGCGCGACGGCAAAGTCGCCCGACACAATGCGGCCATCCGCCAGAGTGAGCGTAGGCACTACAGCCGCGCTGGCCGCGTCACGGCCGACGTTGCGGAAGCCCGGCGCGTACTGGACTAGCTGGGCCACGACGTAACTGGCGCGCGGCAGCTGGCCGGCGCTAGAGAAGAGGATGATGCCGTCGTCCTCAGCCGTGGGGTGGGCAGCTCAATGCCGGCGTGGGGCGCCTTCTTCAGAGCCTTTACCTGCGAGGGGAGCCGCCGGAGCTGCTGCAGCGGGAGCGGTGGGGGCTGCAGCAGCGACTGGGGGCTCTTCGCCGGCCTTGATGGCGTGTTTCTGGGCCTTCTTGCGCTCCTTGTTGAGCTCCTTCTTGGACTTTTGCTGGGGTCCTTGGGCTGCTGCTGCTCGGGCTGCGGCTTCTTCTCCTTCTTGGCCTTGGCCGGCGGACCGAAGTCTTTGCCCGTCACCTCCTTGAACTGCGTCTTGAGCGCCAGCAGCTGCGCCACGGCCGCCTTGACGTCGTCGGCCGCGGCCTTGGCCGTCTTCAGGTCGCGCACCTTGTCGCCAGCGGCCGCGATCTGCACCGTTAGCTCCGCCTCTGTCGCCATGGCAGCGGGTAGTGTCTTGGATAAGTCTTCTTGCGCTTGAGACGGCAGAACCACGAATGAAGCGATCTTGCTTGGCGTTAGTGCGGAGTTCCAACCCCTAATTAGTGGTTTAAATCCCCGATTTAGAGGGAACCTGATATGTGATTTTGCGTGACCCACACAAAATAGGAAAAACGCGGTATCTTGGGCGGTACCGGTATCTTGCGTACATGCACCACACGAGTTTTCTGAGCGAGCGTACGGATACCGAACCAGAGCCGGTATACCGGTCCACTTCAACGTCCCCATTGTGTCCACATTCCATTGTGTGGTATTGCCAACCTTAAATATAGCGCTCAGCGGATACGCAGCGAGGTGGTGGCCTTGGCCTGTGCGGCGAGTGCTTCGGGCCGTTCTCGCTTCGTCGCCGCCTTGCGCAGCCAGTGTGCCACGGCCAACGAGGTGGGGCGTGCACTCGGGTCTGGCAGCAAGCAATCGTGCGCAAGCTTCTTAATCACCTCAGGACACGTTACACGGAACGAGGGCTTCCAGCCATCCGCCACGATCCGGTGCACCAACGCCCCCTCGTTCGTCAACCGCGAGTCTCCGTCTTCGCTGCTGCCTTCGCCTGCTCGAGGAGGCTGAGCCCGCGCCGCCACTTTCTCGCGTTCGTAAAACGGCAGCTCGCATGTGTCAATCTCCGATAACACGATTCCAAACGCGTACACATCCGAGGCCATGGAGGTCCGTGATCCAGACACCAGTAGTTCTGGCGCCATCCACCGTCCTGTGCCACGGGCGCGAGAGCCGCATCGAGATGCACTACTATTGGTGTTCACATTCTCATCATGACCAACTGGCCCACCTGCTTCACCATAGTCGCCACCCTCTGCAGACGGAAGGTAGCGCGAGAGACCAAAGTCTGTCAGCTTCGCGCGAAGGTTACTGCGCAGCAAAACGTTCGCGGACTTCAGATCACCGTGCACTAACGGCGGGCTCAGCGAGTGCAGATACACGAGTCCCTCGATGATGTCAATAGCCAAGCGCCATTGGTGTTTCGTCCAGGTCCAAATGCTTTGAAACTGTTCACGACCTCCGTTCGATCCCCCTGTCAAGTTCGATGAGCAATCCCCCTTGCGCTTGACGGCGTTGAGGTATGTCCGAAGGTCGCCTCGAGGTAAATGCTCCATCACCAGCAGCATTCCACGCTCCGGGCTCATCGCTACACCACGAAACTCCACGATACGGTTATGCTCGAGCCGCGACATGATGCGGATTTCCTCTACGAAATCCAAGATCGCGCGTCGGCGTCGATAGACTGCATTGACTTCACTGCCACTGGGGACGTCTGCGAGTTCGAAGCTGCCATGACTTCATCCCGCAAGGTCTTGACCACAACTTCCTGCGATCGATGCATTGCTCGCCAGACTTCACCAGAGGCGCCAGCAGCCAGCTTCTCTTCCTTGACAATTGCATCAATGTCGATACAATGCGAGAGCAGCTCTTCGTCTTCCCAAACGGACGAAATATTCGGCAGGTCCGACAACGACATCGGACTCTCCTCCTGTAGCTCGTGACTCTGTGGGAGTTCCGTCTCCTTCTCATTTCCCGCCCTGTACGAAGCAGTGACCTCATGCTCCTGGTCAAACTGGATCGGTCGTCCCTCCTCACTCTCTGTCTTCCTCAAAAGCTTCCCTCTGCTCCTGGTTCTCGACCGCGCGGCCGAGAACAAGCCACTCGGCAGAGAATGGCGTCGCTTGCTCTTAGCAGCCGCGTCTTCGAACACAAAGTCCGGGTCGTCCTCCACGTCCTCCACGTCCTCTCGCCGCAGCGCGTAGCTCTTCATGTGGTACTTGAAGCAGTGCGTCCAGACGCTGCAGGATTTGGTCGACACGGCCTTCAAGTGCTCCTCTTCAGGCATGTAGAACCTCTGGCTGTCTCCAGGCAGCATCAAGTTGCTCGCGCGTCGAGCCATCGAGTCCGACGCCTCTTTGTGCAGCTCCTTGTCCTGTAGATAGCCCTGCGCCACGAAGCTGCGGTCCGCGCGGCTCGTGAGCGTCACGCGCGTGAGCACCAGTCGACGCAGCAGCTTCCCGTTCACTGTGTCATCGTCTGAGAACACGAAGAGCGCCGCCTGCTGCGCCTTGAACACGCAGAAGCGGCGACGGTAGCGACGGAAGATCCCGCGGCCTTCTCGACGCCACAACCAGCCGCTCAGTCGCACAGGAAGCGCCAGTGCGCGCCGGAGCCTGCGCCGCAGGGTGCTGCTCCTCCAGGTACTCGTAGATGCCCTGCTCGACGTCACGCACGCTGCGCACGGCCACAGACGCGCCGATGGTGACGCTATCGGCCATCACCTTCGATTAATACGCCCGGTTGCTACTTCGAGATGAACGGCGCGCTCTGATTGGCCACTTTCAGTTAAATAACAATAACGCTTCTGCAATCAAACACTTGAAACATATAAAAAGAGAGAGTGCATAAAATAACGAAGAAAATTTAAAGTCAGTTGAGCATTTAACTGATTCAAAATGTAACAGGATATTTGATGTTACGACTGGCAGATTTCGAAATCCAGACGTCACCCCTTGGAGCTGCACACGTAGAAAACGCTGCTTTGTCTGCTGCCATGGTGCTGTCGGCCGTGTTCATCACCGACCTGAAGGGCAAGGTCATCATCTCGCGCAACTACCGCGGGGACATCCCCATGTCGGCGTCGGCCAAGTTCACGCGCTACGTGCAGGACAGAGACGACTCGGAGCAGCGTCCGGTGTTCACGGAAGACGGCTACACGTTCGTGTATCTCAAGGCATGAGGACTATAATTTGGTCGTATCAAATGATGTATACACTATACTAACCCTCTCTTATCTGGTCACACAGCACAATAACCTGTACCTCATGACCGTAACCAAGGTGAACTCGAACGTAGCCCTCATGCTCATGTACCTCACGCGCATCTGCCAAGTGTTTCGTGACTATTTCGGAGAGCTGGAGGAGGAGAGCATCCGAGACAACTTCGTCATCATCTTTGAACTGCTGGACGAGACCATGGACCACGGCTACCCCAGACTACGGAGGCTCGGATCCTACGTGAGTACATCACCCAGACAGGCCACCGACTGGAAGCAGCTCCACGCCCTCCAACGGCCCTCACGAACGCCGTCTCATGGCGTAGTGAAGGCATCAAGCACCGCAAGAACGAGATCTTCCTGGACGTGGTGGAGAAGCTCAACCTGCTCGTCTCGAGCAACGGCACAGTGCTGCACTCGGAGATCATTGGCGCTGTCAAGATGAAGAGCTTTCTGTCGGGGATGCCCGAGCTCAAGCTCGGCTTGAACGACAAGGCCCTGTTCGAAGCCACCGGCCGGTCCTCCAGCAAGGGAAAGGCCGTGGAGATGGAGGACATCAAGTTCCACCAGTGCGTGCGCCTTGCGCGCTTCGAGTCGGACCGCACGATCTCCTTCATCCCGCCCGATGGAGAGTTCGACCTCATGACGTACCGTCTGGCGACGCACGTCAAGCCGCTCATCTGGGTGGAAGCCGTCGTGGAGCCGCACTCGCGCTCGCGCATCGAGTACATGATCAAGGCCAAGTCGCAGTTCAAGAGCCGCAGTATCGCCAACAACGTCGAGATCGTGATCCCGGTGCCGCCTGATGTCGACTCGCCCAGCTTCAAGTGCAGCATTGGGTCGGTCACGTATGTGCCCGACCGCGACGCCATCGTCTGGTCCATCAAGCAGTTCAATGGCTCGCGCGAGTACCTCATGCGGGCCCACTTTGGGCTGCCCAGTGTGGACAACCACGAGGCCACAGATGACTGGAAGGCCCCTATTCAGGTCAAGTTCGAGATCCCTTACTTTACAGTCTCGGGTATCCAAGTGCGCTACCTCAAGATCATCGAAAAGAGCGGTTACCAGGCACTGCCGTGGGTGCGCTACATCACGCAAAACGGCGACTACCAGTTACGTATGTCCTAGGCGTGCGTTCATGGTAGCAAAGCCGGAGAAGCTTTGTGCTGGACATCGCCCAGTACTTTTTAGCCAGGACTGACTGATCGTCGAGCGGAAATACAGCAAAATTGCTCAAGCAAAGCAAGAGCGTGAAGCGAAAGACAGAACGGCAAGCATTCGGTAAGTAGAGCAGAGTAGACGCATGGAAGATGCCTGTCTTGGACTGGATACTTCCTTCATTGCTGAATGTGAACGGTGTATATGAGTAGATGCTGTGTTGTTTCGGATGTTGTTTCGGATGCTGGTTGTGATTGACATGAGCGTGGATTCAGGTGTCGTTCGCTGTTGCCCTGGCTGAGCCTGCCGTCGATCGGTCTCAGTACGTGTACTCGTCACGCCAGCGTTTGTTTTGGTTGCGCTCCCAACGATGACATTTCTGCGAGTGGCATCCACCACCAGCGATTGGAGTTGACGCCTGCGTCTTCAAATGCACTTTCTCGAGTCGGAGGTGAGGCAGCAGTTTTAATCGTCGCACGCTCTTCGTCATGCTGGGCCTTGGCAGCGGCAGTCAAGGCTCGAAGGGACGAGAAACTACCTCGCACTCTCGGGTCCTGGCTCCAGGTAGTTTACTCTCGCAGTGCCCAAAGTGCCGACAGTCATCGACTCGGTCGTCTGCACCAATGCCGAACCTGATCCCAGAATGGCCACACGAGCATAACGCGACGTGATGTCTCCCGTGTCGATCCCTCCGCTGCCTGCAATCGCGAGCGACTGCTGTTCACATCGGCAATCATCTTCGTTCGAGACTGATGCGAGGCGAACATTGCCTGATCCCAACACAGCCACCCCCAAGACTTGGCGTGGACAATTTTGTCGTCTGCACAATAATGGAGGAATTACCCCATCGTCCTGATGCTGCCGCGCGAATACGATCCTTGGCCACGAGTTCAGGAGATGACAGGTAGAGCTGACCACCTCTGCCTGCGAACAAGGCGACCCTACCAACATGCAGCGCTTGCTGCTGCGTCACGAATACTCGGCTTCCTAGTAATGCCGCTAGCTTGATCTTCTCATACGGGCGGTCATTCACGACGACACTCCCTTGCTCCAGGCTATCAGTCACCACGAGAGACCCACCGCCAAACGCCCCGAGGTTGCGAAGCTCGGACGCTTCACGCACGAAGATTTCCGTCAGCAGGTGCTTCCCTGGCTCCGTTGTCTCCTCAAGTGGCCACCCACGAGGTGGTTGAGGGTCGAAGCCGATGAGCAGGTTGGAACCTCGTGCTAGAACATCGACACGCTCCAGCAGATTGTGAGCGTCACTTGACACCCTCGCCACTGCGACAAGCTCATCAGCTCGACCACCTTGAACGTGAGCCACCTCGTCGAAAAATGAACGAGGCGCCACCGAAATGTACGTGATCCCAGGAGTTGCCACACGCAGTTTCTCCAACGCTCCATCACCAGACACACCCCAAGTTTGCTGCACTCGCTGCTTTTCGGCGATGGGGAACTTTGGGGCCTCAATAACCCCGACGCGAACCTTGAAACTCATCGAGCGCGTCTGCGAGTGGGCGATCCTTCTGTTGCCAAAAAGCAAGCAACGACGTAGCTGTGAGTGCATCGCGAGAAGATGAGGCTTGAATTGTTGCTTGTCGTGGTGATTGGAAAGTGAGAAGCGCCAAAGCGGGATCAACGAGCGTTTGTTGGGAAGACTGAAGCACTTCAACTTGCATTCTTGTGCTTTTACCATCAATCCGCGAGCTGTCCCTTTCCTGTTAACGAGTGACGTTACCACCATTCGTGCAGAAAGCTGCTGCATACAACACCGACAAACATATCAATTCGATTAACCATGTTAGAAGCGCTTCAGGCAGATATTGCTGCCGTGTTCTTCGAATTCCTGCTTGGTCACGATCCGTCCGGACAGCGCGTCAGACCCCGCCAGTGAGCAACAACCTTGCCACGCAGCGAGTATCGGACTGGAAGCAATAGACAACCATGTTAGTGAAAACAATTCCATCCCAAACCCAGCAACAACAACCATCAACTTACTCTGACGGTTCGTGCAAGCCGATATCGAAATCGACAGACATCAGCGACCGCAAATCACGCTCGAGCCGCTGTCGGAAGTTCTTGAACTTTGTGTTACCACCGACCAGCAGAATGTTGCCATACAGAGCATCAGACAGCTCCTCGGGACACGCCTCCACGGCATGTACGATAGTCTCTGCAAGCCCTGCCTGGTGAATGGCAATATCTGACGGGTTGAACAGCACCTCCGGCACCGTAACCATCTCGACGCCCATTCCTAGAGCCTGCTCGTTATCGTGTGCGTTCGCGGGCTGTTGTTCTTCCGTCGGTGTCTCGTCGTCATCTGTATCTTCTTGCATTTGGTCTTCACGGCACCGACCCTCAAAGGAATGGACGAAGTCAGGCAGGATCCAATGTTTACGTTGCTGTCGATCCGCGTGGTATCGCTTCAGGTCATCTTCAAATTCCATCGAGCAGTAGCACAGCGCCTCCTTCAGCTCGTTGATCACGGGCGTGTCGTCCATGACGTTCCACTGACGATACGACACGATCTCTTTCAAGTAGTTGGTCAGCAGCTTCCCTCCGACATTGATACGTTTCACACCAGGCAAGTAAACCTTCCCGTCAATCACCGTTACCACGTGCGTGAATGAGAAACCCGAGTCCACCACCAAATGACAAGACGACGTCGCAAACCGCAGCGGGTCTTTGTCCACCACAGGCGGCGGGGTCGGTTGATCCACCATGTTCTTCCCTCTCTTCCTGCCTGGACTGCTCTTCACAGGCTTCTTGGCCGCCGACAGACTCTCCTGGAATTCTCGCTCCGCAAACTCCGAGTACGATAACACGCAGCTCTCGGCCGCGTTGACGCGAACATAGGACTGGAAGCCCAGCTCCTCGAACACCACTTGGTCCATAGTCTCGTTCACGACTGCAGGTGCCAATAGTGGAGCCGTCACCACCAGCGAGTGCTCTGTCGGGTCCACGTTGAGCATCTGAACAATAGTGTAACCTCAAAAGTGTCAGCCATATTTTACACTTGGTAATTGTAAGGAAACTTCAACTTGCCTCGGACGACATAAGATGCGTCCACAACTCCGACTCGACGTTCCAATTGACGCAGTAACCCCTGTCACAAATTCAGTGTACCCTCAGTATACCCTCCAACTGTACCCCCAATTCCAAGCTTAAGTCACCTTTGCACCGGCCGCAAGTAGCGCAACTTAGCACGCTGTCGCTCGAGTTCCTGCAACTTCTGGCCCATGAACACCGCCGACGGGTTCGTGGATATACTCGCCACATGATTCGCGAGCATTGACACTGTTGAAGTCATGCCAGGCGCCACCACCGACGCCTTGAGCGTCGCCCCGCCCGCGTCCAAGCACACCACCTTCATCTTGCTCAAAATTTGCGATTTGTGATTTGTATCTGCAACATTTAGCCGCAACTTATAATTTTCAAGCAACTTAACAAATTCAGATTTGATTGCCAACGGGAAACAAGGCTCAACAGCGGAGACCAAGACGTCTGCTATGCCGTCCACCGCGCGTGCCACAGCCGCTGCCCCGCCACAAGAACAGGACCGGGAGAAAGCCTTGTACGTCCTTCATTCATCGACCCCCATTTTTCCACTACCGCCCTCTGTATCGCTCACAATATTGATTTTTCTGACTGTTCCGCAGCTTCGAGACGTGGCTGCGACTCATGGAGCGCCAAAAGGACGCGGCGGACCTCACGAAGGCGCTTCAACGTGTGTTGACGCAATACGCCGACTCACCTGCTAAGTTGCAGGACGTGCGGCACCAGTCCAATCTGCTGATGGCCAACGACAAGACCCTCGCGGAGCTCGTGGCCACACTCAACGACTATTTCTTCCGGGATATCGTGCCGGCACTCAAACGGGCCAGGACCATTCCAAATATCCCCATTGCCACTCTGCAAGACCCATTGGATCGGTACCTGGAACACGGGGACGAGGGGCGGCCATGCCGCAAGCTTTCGTGGACGATATGAGCGGCTGGGAGGCGCCAACTGGCCAGGAGACGACTCGGAGCAGGGAGACGGCTGATAGAACTACTGAAGCAGATGACCAGTCGTCGGACGACGAGATTTCGAGCGACGCGTTCCACGACTTATTGATCTCCAACAGCTTGAAGTTCACAGCCATGCAGACGCAGGATTACTCCGCTATGATGCAGAGACGTGCTATCGAGCAACAAGCTGTGGCCCAAACTACTGGCGCTGCACCTCCGAATGCTGCTACCAATGGCAAGCAGGCCCGAATCGTGCCACCACCGATCGTGACGAACGTCTCCCCTCGAAAAACTGGGTCAACTCCACGCACGCAATCGCGAAGCTCAGACGCAGCGGCGAAAAAGGATCGCATCGGCAAACAGGCAGCTGCAAAGCTGGTGGCGGAGCGAGTGCTGGGCGTGCGTACCTACGGAAAGGCCAAGGAGTACATGATTAGCTGGCAAGGAGTAACTGTGCCGCTATGGATTGCGCGCCGCAAAGCCCCGAACAAGCAAAAGAGCTGATAGACCAGTATTTAGCGGAGCTGCGCGCCCGTGGTACCACATTAACCAACCAACGCGACGCAGCCAAGATCCGGAAAGGGAAGAAGAAGAATGGAACTAACCAGCGGGCCGCGGCTGGAGGTGGCATGGAATTTTACACTGTCGACCACATCGTTAACCATCGCGTGCTCTCCAACAAGCGGCAATATCTTGTGCGGTGGGAAAACTATGACGAGAGTGAAGACACATGGGAGAATGCCGACAAACTGCGCGCGGATGTACCTGATATTGTCGACGCCTACGAGAAGGAACTGCAGCGCGCCAATGCTCGAGATGAGGCATTTCACTCGGCCATGTCGGAGCTGCATCGAGATGAGTCAGCAGGATCTAAGTCTACGACGAAAAAGCGGAAAAGTAGCAAGAGTAAAAAGCAGGTTTCGTTGAGAGGAGACCAAGCTGATGGCGAGCATGGCAAGGAAAAGCGTCGGCGAGTTTCCGTGGGTGACGCCGAAGACAAGAGCAATGCGAATGATGAAGGTAATACAAGCGAAGACGATTATCTGTTCGACTTGGAAGAGGCAGAGCTGGAAGAATTCGCTGAAAATGAGTTTTCTGACAAGCTCAATAATTGATCAAGAACAGGGAAACCAACGGAGATTTTGATGAAGTGCCATAATTATAAGGCATTGATGACAATGATGCTGACACGATGATATTTTCTTAGTTGGCGTAAATGCTGCGTCGATAGTTGAGATCTTTCACCTTGCATTGAAGTGAACTGTCCCATACGTACAAGTTCAGCAGTATGCAATATAGGGGTGGAAGTCCAAACTTATCTAGCAAGTCAACAACCGTCGTTGTCGAGGGAGCTCACGTTGTACTGATGAACGGTTTCCTGTGATGGTACAATCTGCTGACACCCCAAGAAACGGAACACATCCGTCTGCTTTCTACCCGGAAGCGGCAATTTTTGCTTGAACTCCCCATCGGGGAAGAGGTGATGCAGGACGGGGTCCTATTTGTTGATAACGTCGAGGACAACAGTAGATTTAATCTATTCTTGATAACTTCAACATGTAAGTCGCGTCCCTTCGCGGAAGATGGCTACATTTGTGGCACATCATGGGCAACGCGGCAGCAGTTCAAAGCGTGGCCGAGAGCTCGCGACGGCGTCTTTTGTTGCAGCAATACAATCGCCAGCCGAAGGATGTTCTCATCAGCCACTCACTCATTCAGGCGCTCGAGCAGCGGCGTCTCCAAAGTTTACAGCCCCAATTGATGCACCCCTTACGTCGAACCAAGCGTGTTGCAGAAGACCATCAAGTCAACAGCAGAAAAGAACCACCACAGTCACTGCCGCTACACGAGATTTACGACGTCTTAAGGTGTGATTTTGGGGTCCAGTTGACTCTGGAGGAGCTCCCAGTCGTGCTTCGACACCTTGGCTGTCGACTAGTGGAGTCGCCAACGAAAGAAGCTAACTCCGACCACTGTGAAGAATGGTACTCGGTGCAAGGATTGGTGGGGTACGTTGCGCCACGCCGAATATTGCGGCAAGTCAAGAGGCCGTTTGAGTGTCCGCGTAGCTCGGAATTCTCTCACAATAACGTGACGATTTGGCAGGCGGCCAAGATGGGCGACGTAGAGGTGCTAGAAGCTGTGTGCGGTTCACGGCGACGCCTACCGCGCGCTGGACGACTTTGAGAACTCGCCGCTCTACTACGCGAGCTTGTGCGGTCGTGACGTCGCAGTGGACTTTGTGTTGAGAGCCTATGAAAGCGCATGCCGCGAGATCGCACCGAACGAGTTGCTGCGTTGTGTCACAAATGCATTGAATCAAAACACACGAGCGCTACTCCAGCAGAAGATGACTCTGGAAGAGGTGCTCAGTGCCAAGGAGCAGGGCTTCGACGGCGATGGTGATGATGAAGAAGAAGAAGGCAGTGGATGGTTTAGCCTGCTTGCTGGAGATGACAATGAATGAAACGAATGATAGCCGCAGCAAGCAGTAGGAATAAAAATTGAAAATAGGAACGCTTAGATGAAAGGAACGATGTTTTATGTCTTGAGAGGAAGGCTTTCATATGCCAATGGGCTCCAACACAGAGGAAGTGCATGCTCAAAAACAGCGTGAATGTTGTTTGTTTGGTTTACCATTCATGCGGGGTTTGAGCCGACGACATTGCAGATGTCGTGGAGAATGACCCTGATGTGAGCTAAACTTTTGTGCACCTTGTAGCTTCTTCAACCATTGGCGAATTTGCTGGTTCTGCTCGCACTGAAACAGGTAAAGCCGACTCAAGTGATGCACGGCCAAGCAGCACTGCTCTGCGAGTCGGGGATGAGTCGCAGTTGTTTCTGCTACACTTTCGCTACCGTCTTCGGAGGGACTGTGCAACGACAAATTAACTTTCTTCGTAGCAGCTCTACGGGCTACCGACACAATTGGAATAACGCGAACGTCCGTGGCATGTGCCATATCGACCACATCCGAAGCCAACGTAACTCCGTAGTGGCGGTAGACACGTAAAACTCCATCCGCCAAAACACACCAGCGAGCACTTGCATGGAAGCTTTCGAGTGTCGACTTCATATTCAGGTATCCGCAGTACGAATACGACTCTTTATACGGCCGAAGATGGACATTTACGACCCAGCGAGGCCCTTTTGATCGAGCAGTCTCCCCATTACTGTCATTTTCACCAAGATCCTCAATAAATCTGGGCGCATTTCCTCCAGTATCAGCAAGTGAAAGTGTCTGGTGTTGTGCAGTCTTTGGAAAAATTTCGACGTGGTCCATGAGCTCCAATTCAGTCGCGAGACCAGTTCGCCAGCTATCACTGGTATCGAGCAATCGCAGGACAGCTTGGCCAAGGAAAAACGTGTTGGGCCCATTCTTACTCAATAATGTGAAGCAGAAAGTGGCATTACCGTCCGCCCCCGGCACGAACATTTTCTCGGGCCACACAATATCCAGCTCTGCTGGGCCCGTAGCTCCGCCAAGTGCAGTTGGCTTTCGTACGCTGGTCTCAAAGCAAAATAGTTGATTGTCCTCGTCGTTACCAGCGACTACGGTCACATACAGGAACGGGTTGCATGAGAAACCATTGCCCAGACGTAACTCTTCCAGAGACGACGAGCTGCTAATCCCCAGACCCAGGCCTTCCGACGGAATTACAATACCTGATGGCAAAATTGCCCGTACCCGAAGTGCATCAATAGCGTATGGTTTAAGACGCATCCGCTGCAATCGCTCGAACTGTTGACGAGCTAGTCGTCCACGGAGTGCCGCCTGAATTCTGATGATTGCGGCTTTCTTGGTTGCAAATGTAGCTGCGTCCCTCGTCATTCGTACGTAGGCTGTGAGGGCACTTGCCAAACTTGCCGCTGAGCTGCCACATGAGCAGCTCGAGCATCTGCAGACCTCTCGTCGTACTCGAACACCAAATCGGAATGACAATGAGAGCACAACCACGTCGAGAATGAGGAATTCGTTGTCGCTGTGGTAGGAACGACAAACGTGAGCTTCGTCTTTCGGTCGTCCTGTTCATATGCAGCAAGATAACAGCACGCGTGAGCCACAACGTTGCATGTTGCACATTCTAGTTCACCGCCTGCGAAGTTGCAGTAGTCACAGCGAGATGCACGAGCACATCTTGTAGCGTCAAAGAGAAAGCGTGTTGGAACAATTTTCGCGGGTGGCTCCAACGCCGAAGCCTTGATTTGTTCGCAAACATCCTTTTTCAGGATAGCCTTCGTAGTGTCCGCAAGAATGTCTGGTCGATATTGGCGGTGAATACCCATGAGATCGCTGGCTTGGCGTCGCAGCACGGATAGTTTCGAATCTCCAGCAAGTTTTTGTTTCGATAGTGAACCTGCTGGATTGCTCATTTCGTCTAGGACAGTCTGCAACGACTTGCGCTGCGGATGTCGATATGAGGCAGTATCCTCGAACCTTTCAAGGAGTGGCGAGACATCTCCACGAACGAAGTCTGCTTTCGATTGAGTTTGAAATTTGTTCGCCCAGTATGATGAGGATCGTTGCGCTCCATCACGACTTGAAATTTCGTGTGGCGAGTCTGAACTATTGGTTCTGCTCGTTGAGATGTCTCCCGAAATTTGCGTTGAAAACGGTGAAGTCTGCTGCTTGGAACCGAACTGATGTGAAGCACTGACCTTCACTGGGGCAGCCTGGGCAGCGAGCTCGATCCACGCATGTCCAAACCAAAAAGTTTAAAGCGAGCAAGACAGCGCCCAGAAGTTCCAAAAGAAGCGACACTATTTTTCTACTCTTATCCGATTGATTATGACCGGCGACAACTCGGTGGGTTGCCACCATAACTTGCCCTAGATTTCCACTATTAATAGGGATCAACGCACTAAAAATCACCATCAATCTTTAGCGCAGCAAGAACACGTTGTCTTTCTCTCGTGTCGTTACTGATCTGTAAAAGAGCTGGTACTTTACCAGAGAAATCTCCTCAATCGCATGTTGATTCCTTAGTCACAGACACCCAGGTAAGGTAAAGTCCTTGAAGTGGTCATCATATCCTCTTGACTACAAACATGTACGTTAACGTGACGGGACTCTCGGTGAGAGAAATTCACTCTCAGAGAATTAACCTACAAAGCAGATGAGAGAGGTCCACACCCTTTTCTATTACGTTTTTACCAGCTCCTTTACGGTCTACTTTGGGACGCGTAAACTTCACCATCTCATTGTTGTCCGCCCATGGAATGGAACAGCGCTCACATGTCAATTCATTGCACTTTTCCTCGGACTCTCTTCAAACTGACTCCAGATTGAACACCATGATGAAGTTCTTGTCGGTTGCAACGATTGGGTTCTCCTTCCTCAATGCAGTGACTGGTGCGTATGTGAACCCAGGAGCGTGTTCTGGTGTCTGTGTCAACACCCACGACCCGAGCATCATCCGCCGTGATGATGGCACCTACTTCCGGTTCTCGACCGGTGGAGGAATCGCCGTCCACTCGGCACCGGACATCACTGGACCATGGACGTTCAAGGGGTCGGTTCTGCCGGAAGGAACGAGCATCAAGCTCTGGGATGGTGACATGGACGTCTGGGCTCCCGACGTGCACCTCGTTGGAGACACGTACTACTTGTACTATTCCGCTGTCCGAGCTTTGGCTTTCGATGGCCACAACCTGGCCGCGGTTGGTGTCGCCACCTCTACGACCATGGACATTGGCACGTGGAAGGACCTTGGAAGTACTGGCGTGGAAAGTAACGACTCCAGCGAGTACAACGCAATCGACCCCGACCTCTTTGTCGAAGATGGCCGCAACTACATGATCTTCGGCAGCTACGAGGAAGGTCTGTTCCAAGTGTTGATGGCCGACCCGCCGACGTCGGCAGTTCCGGACACTTACGCCAAGCTTGCGTATGAACCCGCCGGTATCCACGCCGATGAAGGTGCCAACATGTTCAAGAACGGCGACTTCAACTACCTTTTCTACTCGAACGGCGTCTGCTGCGGCTTCGACAAGACCAAGCCGGCGGCCGGCGAAGAATACAAGATCAAGGTGTGTCGCTCGAAGACCGGCGTCATGGACTTCCGTGATGCCGACGGTAAGCTTTGCACCGAGGGAGGAGGCGTTATCGTTTTGGAATCGCACGACAACGTGTACGGCCCCGGTGGTCAGGGTGTGTACGACGACCCGACCTACGGCCCCATTCTGTACTACCACTACGTAGACACGACCATCGGGTACGCTGACGGCCAGAAGCAATTCGGCTGGAACACGCTCGACTTCACCAGCGGCTGGCCAGTTCCGACGTCACCTAAGACAACCTAGTAGTCGACGAGACAAACGACAAACTGCCCAGGCAAGTCAATGAGATTCACGTAAGTTTGTGCAGTTCATCCATCCTGTCCAGACGATGCGTGCATCAGCTTTCTTTCTAAGACGAAAATTGCCGTCAATGTGAACTTCAGATGGGAACAAAACGAGCAACTCCGTGTGTACAGTATCCTCAATCAATCAATTTGTGTAGCCCGTTGTATCGCACACTTTCAACTTCAAAAGGGGCACGAAAAAACGTGTTCGTTGGTTCTGGGCACGTTAGCTCTTCCATTTTGTTGTGTCAGTCAATATCAATAAGAGCGTTGAAGAGAAGGCTGCTCTTTTCCTGATGATAGCGACGATCAAAACAGCGAGGCTGCCTGTTCCTGTTTCTTCAAGGTATTACTTCGAAGCATAACGGAAAATAAAGCCGAAACCATGGCAAACATTCTTGTGCTATGCTCCGACGAACAGCACAACCCACAATGAGGACCAAAATTCGACAATACTTCGAAGTAGAAAGCATGCTCCATAGCTACCGCACTGTAGCTCCAGCAAACACCACGATTTCAGCATGACAGCCCAGTCACTGCAATGACCAACGAGAACAAGGCTACAGCACGTCAGGCCCTAACAGCACCGGCCAAAGAAATGTTTCAAACCCGGTGACAAATAGTCCCCTCCAGGTTGAAACACCCAACAGCACCATGCAAACTAAAGTCCTCAGCCCAACAACGGTGCCATTATCTGAGGAAAGCAGACTGTAGTCGACACGATTCTACCAACCCATGGCGATAATATTTCAACAAGACGCTCTACGAAAGAAAACAGAATGGAGAAACAACAATATTCAAACGTCTTCGATATTAACCGCGATTCACAAACCGGTGAAGCAAAGAGAGGTGGGCTAACGCGCGTACCTTTTCACAGAATTGTCGCTTGAAGAGGGATCCCAAAACGAATGATTTTACTTGCGCGACTGCAGTCTACATGTAGTGAAGCGGTTGGAAACGTCATCGAATTCACTTTGTAGCGGTGACTCCAATAGTCCCCGTACACGTTTTTCACGTGCTTGCTGCTGAGTTGAGAATTTCGTGGTAGGTGCCCGGATATCAAACGACATTTGCACTTGGCAACAAGACGGTAGAGCTCATGACCCGCGATTCAAGTACATACCAAGCTCCATGTAATGCAACTGTACTGACCCTCAAGATGCATCGCATGGCACACCAAACAATTGGCAGCATCGTTTCGACAGGATTGACATAAGCAACCCTGTTTGCCTACCCTCCCCGTCAAAACTGCACGACGACGTGCTGACTCTGAATCGTGTAGTGTTTTTGGTTCGAAAGGTTGACCACAACCCATTTTCAGATCACGCTTTGTCTGGTCCCCATGATCTCACCAAGACCCTATGGTGGGTGTCGAGTGCAGCGTGTATGGCGAAACGAAGACGACATTTTGACTCGCATCCGTGAAGACTACAACGAGCTTACAAATTTGTGGAGTGGGAGTTTCAATAGCTCGATTTCGTGAATCCGACTACGCACGATCAAATGCGCGTTATGGTGGATGGCGACGTATGCATGGCGCATGGTTAACTCGTCGTGAAATTTACCCCTCGAATGCGAAGATGTTGGGGGTATCGTATCCATGGATAACCTGTGCATTTTTGTTCCACGACTTTCGTGAAGGGACATTTTCGAATGCACCACCGATCCAACGTTTGAACATTCTGTACGATAAATTTGAGGTTTTCTTCGACTCACTCTGACCACGAAACTTTAGCACGAACTTGGAGATCGGATGTACAAATTTTCTGGGGAAATTGTGGTAAGAAATGACCCACGAACCATAGTCCTGTTGAAGCACGAGCTAAGCACCAGGAGATCAAGCGTTTGCTCTACTAAACGATCAGTTTTTCAGTTCTTCCTCAACGCTGCTACACTATAACGAAAAACTGGTGTTTGGCATACAATTCTGTGATAGAAGGGTGCCATACCTTCACAAATTCTTCAAATAGTGTTGGTGGCTGGTGAGTGATTCAAAGCCGTGCCAAGCTGTTTTCGGGGGTGCTAAACGTACTACTTCGAATTATTATACAAGTACTGCATTATGGTGCATTATCAGCGGGAAAGCAATCTCCCGAACAACTCGCTTTCAATACGGCATGGTACAATCGCCTTGATATTTCTCAAACGATTCGCCGTCCAACACACTGTGTGGATTAACAACCAGGCGTTGAAAATCCGACCCTCCTAGCCATGTCGCCGTCTGAACAAGTGTGTACCAAAAATTCGCCATCATGGACGCGACGAGTACTAAAGTTAACAATAATGAGAATGGTTGTCTACGTCCACCCGCGGCGATTCTAGAACCACGTCAAGTGAGATGCAAAGGGAAGGATCGGCCTGTGCTAAACGCAAATGAAGGTTTCCCGGGAGAAAATGGAGGCGCAAACTTACCGGTAAAACGTTTATTATAGTTCTGACAGTCAATTTTCTTCCTGACGCCACGATTTTGAATCGAAGTTCTGATCACTGCACAACTTCGATGTGCATGGATTAATTGGCGTAAACGCCGACACTACGAGAAGAGCTAAACTACAACGACAACTCCACGAGAGAAACGTTGTAACACCAGCCAGGACTGAAGCGCACTGTGCCGAATATCGATGCAGCGAACATGGAAAGTGTCGGGGCTTATCTGTCCATTTCCGCCGAGACAAACCTGAAAGGCCACAGCAGGTTCGAAAAAGAACGCGCTGAACTGCGTTTTGGAAGCACCGGCACGCGATCCATCGTGACCAGCACAATCATTCGAGACTACTGCAACATTCGCCTGCAATTGGCCAGCCGATTATGGACAACGTCGTCTTTCGCCACCGCCGCATCATCGTTACCTGGATATTGCTGCTGCGCTATTAGTACATTTCTACATGCCATGGTCTCGTGCAACGCAAACCACACTCAATTGAAGCACTGCTTGTCCGTGGGAGAGAATGGGTACAGACCGTGACTGCTGCTCCCGACTACATTCCTCTGAACATAATCAAGACGGGTGCACTAGCCTTCTCCTGCACCCATCCAGTCGGGAGCCTCATCCTAAAAATCACGTTTAGCCGTCTCAGATCTTCCTAAAACCAAAATACTTTCCGCCGCAACAGCACAATCAGACATTCTTGCTGTCTCTCACTCGCGCAATGGTGGGCGTCGTGCGCTTCCTGACCATGGACGACGACGCGGACAACGTGCAGGGCAAGTGGATCGGCCTGGGCATCGTCATCGGCTCCGCGGTGCTCTCCAACCTGGGCGTCAACGTGCAGAAGCTCTCCCACGTGCGGGTAAGACGGCGTCCCCTCTCAAAGCTGATGCGCATCGAGTGCGCACTCTCCAAACCTGATAATGGGCCTTAATGCGCACTCGTCCAAAGCTGATTTTCTATTGTAATTATCATCATTAGGAGGACGAGAGGCCGTTATTCGAGCGCCGGACGTACTACACGCGCCCCGTGTGGCTCATCGGCATGGTGCTTATTGTACTGGGGGCCATCGGAGACTTTGAGGCGCTGGGCTTCGCTCCACAGGCCCTCGTGGCAGCCGTGGGCGGCGGCTTCACGGTGCTGGCCAACGTCTTCTTCGCCCACTTGTGGCTGGGCCAGATCCTGACCAAGACGGACGTGCTGGGTACGCTGCTCATCATCATCGGCGTGGTGCTGAGCACAGTGGCCAATGAACCGGACGAACAGATGTCGCTGTTGGAGCTGGAGAAGCAGTTCTTCCAGCTGGGCTTCCTCATCTACCTCGGCGTCATGGTGAGCTCATATCAGGGTAAAGAGGGGTTGAGTATTAAACTAAAGAGGATCTCTGGTTTATTGTTGCAACAGACGGCTGTACTTGGCGGCATCTTCGGACAGGTTGAAGCCATCTCGAGACTGCCCAGAGCGCTGAACGAGTCCAAGTACAGACTGCTGCCTTTCTTGTACGCCACGGCGTCGGGCATCTTTGGTTCATTTTCGGTGCTTCTGGCCAAGGTGAGATGATGATCAGGTCTTTTGAAGAGGATGGAGGGGTTTAACGGTTTTGCTGGGATTTCTGGTGCAGTGCGCGTCCATTTTGTTGATCCTGACGCTCAGCGGCGAAAACCAGTTCGTCTACTTCACGACGTACTTATTCATGGGCGGCATGATTTGCACGCTGGTACTGCAGACAGACCTACTGAACCGCGCTATTATGGTTGGAGACACGCTCAGTGTTTTTCCAATGTTCCAGTGCTTTTGGATCGGGGTGTGTATATTTTTCGAGTGGCGATCGCTTTGATGAAGAGAACTGACACTGTCTTTTTGTTTGATGGTTATAGTCGAGTGTCATCGGCGGTGTGGTTTTCTACGAAAAGTACACACACTTCTCGCTCTTCGACTGGATTTGCTTGCCCATTGCGCTTGCCTGTAAGTTTGAGTTTGGCGTGTCGTGATTTTTTTATTTTCTAAACCTTCACAGGACTTACAAAATGCTACTCTGTGGTGCTTTCCAGTTATCATCATGGGCATTTACCTCTTAGCAAAACACGGCGAATCGGACAGCGACGACCCGAATGACCCTGAACACAACACACCGGGTCATCGTGCGCACTTGACTGGTCATTTCGGCGCACTCATGCCACTTTCGCCTCAAGGTCACTCTTACAGCGGCTTCAGTCGGAAAAGCTTCGATGACCGAGAAAACGAGACCACACCGCTGCGGTATACTCCGACAAACGGCCGGGTAAGTGACCACAGCGGACTTACCACAGGATATACCAACGGGTACACCAATGGACACACTAACGGCAATGATCATGGTCCCCGGAATGGCCATCTCGTTGGCGACTGGCAGGGTCCTCACGGCCGAAGGCACCAAGGAGATGATCTCGAGGAGCAGCGTTTGTACAGCGGGTCTGTCTAATCTAACTAGCGCCGCGGCCACGCAGGATGCGTGGCAGGGTGTGTGCATATACTAGGAACATAGTAGCAAGAAGAAAGAATAGAAGTAGGTGATGGAAGGACTGGTAGAGAAGCTATCTACCCAGCGAAACAGCGCCGTCATAAAGCTACGAGACGTACGTGAACAATTAAAATGGATGACTGTAGTATTTGAACGAGCTTGTCTTCACTGTTGATTCACACATAAGCATTCGTGACCACGAAATCTCGCTCATACTACGAAGAAAATCAATTGAAGTTAGTGTGTTTCAACTATCGGTATGTGGTAGCCTATCGTTGAATATTGCTCGTTCATCCAAAAGGTTAATCGTCGAGCACAGCCATTTTATGAATCGGTGAGGATGGGGCTTTCAGCCTTTCGGTACTTGCTGTCGGCGACGCAAGACGAGTCAAACTTTCGCTCGGCATCAGCGCATTTCTGCAGAAATACAAGCAACAAGAGTGATAATGAAAGCGAGAACAGACAGACGGACAACAGCGAAACAAACCTGATCGAGGGAGTGCTAGGCCGCTCACGACCCTTTTCTCCTGGAGTGTGGTCGTAGATGTCGATAATGCGAATAGCTGCGTCAGCACCGGCTACCACCATCTTATCGTTGACAGAAGCAAAGTCCAGCGAGAAGACACCGCGACTCAGTCCGGCAATGGTTCCGACTAGCTTGTTCTTGGAGTCGTGGTTGAAAACCTTTGCCTCGTTCGAGCCGCTGCCTCCTGCGGCAATGAGTTGCTGTCCAGTCTTGGACTTGGAGAACTGCGCGGCGTACAGAAAACAGGGCTCCGATCGAAGTGCACTGTGATTCCATGGCACAGTCTCCATGCGCTTGCCAGATCCAAAATCCCAGATCTCGAGCGGGTTCTCAGGTCGCCAGGAGCCTGTAAGAATTTCTCCACGCATATTCATGTCCACTGCGTCTCCTGCAATATGTGGACCGTAGATGCCACGCACAGAGTGACCAACGCGTAAATCCCAGATCTGTAGCGTGTTGTCCCATCCACCGGAAACGATAGTGTTGTCGTCTTCGGGGGCGAATTTGATGGAAAACACGCGGTTCGAGTGACCTGCAGTGAGCGTGCCATGACCGCTATCCATACAGGAGATCTCCGCCTTCGTGGCTTCATCATAGACTCGAACGGCGTGATCTTTTCCTCCTGTAGCGAACATAGCTCCGTCCTCACGATAGTCAAGAGCGTAGAGCTGGTTCTGGTTGTTGGTGATAGCGTTCAGGCACTTGCCCGATGTGATGTGCCAGTGCTCCACGCACCCGTTCGAATCTGCATCCACACATATCAATACACTAATACTTTAACTTGATCTATCAGACTGGTACTGCCACGTACTTGCAGCGAGCAGCACATTTTTGGTCTTGGTAGCACTCGTGAGTGGACGGAATCTGATGGCCGTGCATGGCAATCCGAACCCATAGCTGCTCTGAGGTTGCATCAAAGTGTACGACAACTTGCCGTCGTGCACATTAAACACCCGAATGGCTCCATCGCCACACCCGGCGGCTAGAAGTCTCCCATCGGGTGAAAACCTCGTGCAAAAGACCTCAGAAGCACAGTCACTGATGGTGACGCTGGGCGCCAGGCGTTTGATCGGTTCTAGTCGGTATTCAAGCAATCCACGACCACAAAATCAATTGGAAAGCTCCAACAACCATTAAATACAACCACAACTAGAGCATATGTCCTCACCGTCCATGTCGTTGGGTGCTGGTGCAGGAAGATCGCAAAATGGACTCGAAAGGGTGCGTCGTTTCGCGTCCCGCTTCTTCATTGGCTGAAACAGCGTCGTTTAAGCATTTCCATTGGACAAGCCACTTCAAGGTCAAGATCACTTCGAGTAACATGCTGCACAGCTTGATCTGTTGTAATGAGGCCAGCTACGTGCTTCTCTCTCGATATTTCCAGCCAGAACTGACACTGGAAGCGCGTAGGACGTACGAGGCCCAACTTGCGCTAATTTGTAAGCAAATTCCGGGCCTCTGGGGCGACAAACAAGGCAGAAAAGATGTCGATCCGACGCAGAGCCAATTAGTCGTGTGCGAGTCGCAGTTCGTGGTCGTTCACCAGATCGGAGAGCTCCGGCTTATGCTCTCGGGTAACCAGGAGTATGACGAGCTCATCTGTACGTGCTACAGACGTTTATTCGAGGGTTATAGTTGATTCACTCACTGTTTACTGGTGCTTTTCACTTGGCAGTGGACGAGATCATGACGGTGCTGCAGGCGGTGCTGACGACTCAACTGGACAAAAATTCACAGAGGCCAGCTTGCTCTCCAACTACGCCAAGGTGGTCGTGGCGTTGGACGAGATGGTGCAACAGGGGCACCTGGAGAACTCGGACGAGGCCAGCATCGATCAGATGATCAAGCTCAAGCCGTACCCGTCAAAGTAGCTGTTGCTTAGCACCGTGTCGATGGGAGTAACTTCTTCGATGCTGGAGATTGGCGCGTGCATTATCTAAGATAATGTATTTCAAGATAATTTATCTTGAAATCCGGCGGCCTGTATTAATATAATAGTCTTTGCTCGCGGTAGCTTTGCGAAACTTTACCGATATATCAAGCATCACCACTTCAAACTGAGTATCCGCTGCACTCAGTCTGGTACTGTACAGCTGACGCAATGGGCGAAGTCACAAAAGCCATAGCTTGGGTCATCTGTACTATCTCGAAATATGCCCTGTGATTTACAGGAGAACTCGGGAAACAACTGCACCGGGAAACCTTTCTTCAAGAAAATACGTGATGTTAGGTAAAGTATTAAATTTCGATCGCTGACTTTGTGAATTCTCCTCGTACGCGTGTTGATCTATACCTTTCTCTTAGATGCTGGGAAATTGGTAATGGTCTCCGCGTTAAAGTGCATGGAACACATATTTCCGGTCCGCTCGTACGCGGGTCGGGAGCACCCTGGCGTCACGCAGCGTTTCCCTGTAAATCAACATCAGCGTCAGAACACCCTCAACATCTTGAGTTCGTCCGTTTTTGGACCCACCTCCTCCGTGTGCCCAGCAAACACCATTAGACACTGCGATAGTCGTGCATTGATCGGCGCTGCAGATGGTGCCGCCGCCATGTGACCAGCACACACCTTTTGTCTTGGCGCGATTCCGACACCCAGCCACTTTGCACTTCACTGAGCCTCCTGTAATGGATAGTAACGAAAACAGAGTTACAGCAGCGATCACTTTGTCATGTTGAACAATATCCTCAATCAAGATTTGCTTTACCATGTTTCCAGCAGCGCCGCGCGTGCTTGGCTCGGCTGCCACAACCTTCAACGATGCAGTACTTGCTACCCTGAAGTAAGTGAAGCACAATTGTCAGGACCGAAGTCACAACAGCTCACCTCAAGAATCTACATACCTTTCTCGTCAGTGGTGGCACTGTCCAGGTGGCGTCACGTGCCTCGTTCTCGTCACCTCCAACGGTGATTGGCGCCAACAAGCTACTGATCGTGCTGCCTGCTACCGAGGATTGTCTGTATTTGGTAGCGGCCGGTTCAGCGACTGCATCCAGTTGAGCGGAAGTGGCTGAAGGTTTATCCTCGTGAGCCTCATCGTCCAGGATGAAGGCGAGAGAGCCCTTGATCGAGCGTGGGGAGCTCGCGGTCGAGTTTTGGCCCTCGTTTTCAGCGTCCTCGCGATTAACGGCGCCGTACATGCCTGTTTGGTGTGGCTTTGCTTCTCGGTGGAAACGCGGGGACTCTACCAAAAACGCACAGTCACTCTGGACCTCGAGTGCTGATATCTCCACCAAGACGCAAATGAGAAACAGAGCGAGACCGGACAAGCCCTGCGTGGCTTTTGATATGCTCGAACAGTTGGTAGAGACCGTGCAAGTCCTACTCGTTCGGACTCCGGAAGTGTGGTGTGGCAAAGTTTGTGGGAAGTCTCGCGATTTTGGTGGAGACGGAGGCACACAAGCGAAGCCTGACCCGACTACGATACCATTGCGACAGCTCTGTTCATTCAGCTGCCTGCATTGAAGCCGAGCCTTGGCGGGGCTCTCTCCGCAGCAGCCATGCCCTAGCTGAGTTCCGTGAACATACAGTGCATTGTGCAAATGTTAAAATGTGCCAACATTTGCAGTCTCTGTATGCCATGCAAGAGGTTTTTGGTGTGCACCAGCTCGACGTGACACTTTGTCTGACAGCCGCACTAAAGTATCCGTTAGTAACTTTGCCGGTCACAGTATATCACTCCGGTCCCGACCTCGCCGTCTCTCGAGGACGTGAAATGCATGCGGCCCCGACAGCTTGCTCAGTGGAAACTATCGTTGTCTCATCCAGGCTGGGCTCCTGAATCTGGATCTGAGTCCAGATCCCATTCTCGGACAGTGGCCATTCTCTTGCGAGTTATGAGTCAGGTCCAAGCAAGCAGAGGCTTGCAGTCGTGGTGCAGAACACTGGCAAGAGCGATGCAACCTCGATCGATTGGTCGGCAACCGTCCTGGTGGCTCGCATTTCGACTGAGTTCATGTGCCAGAGTACGCTCGGAGCTGGTCGCAGTCGGAAAGGCTTGTTCGACTTCGGTGTTACATTGAGCCGCCTTGCTGTTGCTGTTATTTACAAGGGTCGTTAAGTCACATTGCCTGGTCATCACTTCATGCTCATGGTTTAGCGGAACTTTACTCACGCTGTTTGCTGCACGTGTGGTTCTTGTTACTTCTAGTAAAACGTCTGCACCACAAAAAACGTGGGGATAGATTGTGCGATGTATTGTCCGGCGGTGCACAGGAGGAAGGTTATGGTGGTCGTAACTTACTTGCACTTGTTATTCATGTCCATTACCAAAGCGACATCAGCCATTTCCCGGATAGAACATTATCGCTGCGCTAGCAAGCCATGGTCCAGCTTGCGAGCCGTTCGATTTCCAGCTTCATCATCGGTCCAGTGGTCTCAGTGTCACTGAGTCAGTGATCCCAACGTTCTAGTTGACCAATTATTATACAACACCGTGATTTTTGGGTTTGCATTTCGAGGACCACGCAGCTGGTATTTCGCGAGGTGGCGTGCCAAACGTGAACATGAGTGGGAAGAAACTAACGAGCACATTTTTTCTTGGCTCGCGGATATAAGGTACATATACCGGTACATTCAACACCTGGCGAGAGCGTCATGATGACACACGATCGCATCTTGAAGTACCAAAGATGTAATAAGAGCTATAATACTGACGCCATTTCGACATTGGATTCTTATGAAGTCTCGCCTCGCCTCCTGTGCACCGGTAACAAAATTCATTTAAATAGAAGTTTATATCTGGAAAGTTGTAGTCGTTTTCTCGGCGCTCACTTTCCAACCCGCTCTACCGACAACGATCGCTCCACCTGTACTGTTCAATAAGCAAGCAATTGAAGACTCGACATCCACCTCCGTACTCACTCCAACTTCTCCTGTCCTTCCAGAAGGGGCTGAGCAGTTTACGATCCCACCCCACCTGGGTGTTTCTACCCGAGCTTTGAGTGTGCTGAGACTGCCCTACATATGTGGACAAAAGAAAATGGCTTCAATGTATCCAAGCGCACTGCGGCCTATCTACCGGGGAAGGTCATTTTTATTCAGTACTATGAGTGTGACCGCGCAGATTTTCCGAAGAATACTGGGCGTTTGGTGGAATCGGAGAGAGTGCGGACGATGCGAGGATCGAAGCGCATCGGCTGTCCAATGAAACTCAAGCTATGTGCTGTGCGAAAGAACGATCCTAAGGGGGAATGGGCTATCGTACACCATAAGAAGGGAAGTTCAATCCATAATCACCTGCCTTCGCGCGATGCCCGAATCCATGCTTCCCACCGGCGTCGAAGTGCTATTGATTCTACTCAAGCACCGGTTGAGAACATTCATGATTTTGGGCACAACCGGCTGCTGGTGTCGCCGTCGCGAATATACACGGATCGATTTTGGCAACTAACGCAGACTCAATGGTCATACCTAAGGACCTAGCCAACTCGAGACATGCTTCACGGCAGCAAGATATGGCGACACGCACGCCAATGGAGGCCCTCTTTGATGAGTTGCGCGGAGGCGATTTCTGTTTTCGCTACACGGTACAGCCTTCCAACAATCAAACTCGTCATTTGTTTTGGGCGCATCCAGCTGCAACAGCGTTGTATTCTGATCACCCTGATGTGCTCATTCTGGATTGCACCTACAAGACAAACAGATACAACATTCCACTACTGAATATTATAGCCATGACGAGTTTGAATACAGCACTGCCAGTCGCACAATGCTGGTTACCAGGTGAAGTGGAAAGCGATTTTGTGTGGGCACTGATCACCCTTGAAGACTTCATTCGCGAGCACCACATTGGACGGCCAAAGGTTTTTGCTACCGACCGAGATCTAGCCTGTCGTAATGCGCTTCTGCGGGTCTTTCCGTCGACACCTGCGTTGATCTGTCATTGGCACATGCACCGTAACGTACTGAGCAAGACACGACAAGTGCTTGGGCAGGTACCTGTTGAACAACCTGCACCAGGGCAAGATCGCTTTGAGAATTCATGGGAGACAAGTGCGTTTATGGAGACGTATTACCAAGCGGTGTATGCTGACTCGAGTCTTTGTTTGAAGTGCATAAGGCCGAGTTAATCTCCATCAGCCCGCTTCTTGCTAGCTATCTCGACAAGCACTGGTGGAAGTTGAAGACATCAATTGTAGCATGCTGGATTAAATCGTACCCTCACTATGGCTACATATCTACATCCGCTGTAGAGGGTACCCATGCCAAATGCAAGCGATGGTTGCAAAACTCGCGTGGTGATCTGTACACGATGTTCCTGAAATTGCGCCCATGGTGGCAGTCGTCAGCGAAAGCGCTCAGTTTGTTAACCGAACGAAGTCTCACAATCACGCCGTATCGACTACAGGCAAAACGGTATTCCGCGGTTGTTCGCATCGTCACAATATGACCGCTGAAGGCTATAGACGAGCTGTGAAAAAGCTGAAGACATTGTCTTTGGTCGTTTAGAGCGCTCGCCGTGTTCGGGGTCGCACCGCACTGTGCACGGCAGGCCGTGCGTACATGAATTGATTAAATTCGTGGAGTCGAACGGCCAACTGAAACTATTGCCTGCCCATTTTGATCAGATTTTGATCACTGGCACATTAGGCGATCAGAGACAGTAATACTGGCTCCAAGAATTGAAGAGCCTGCCATTATCCAAACGAATAGTAGAAGAGCACCCCGCAGCCATCGCAGCAATCACGGAATCTATGGTACTGGCCGCCATCCAATTTTGAGCGAACGAGTGGATTTAAATCACCCTGCATCGCCTCCCAGGGTTTCCCGAAGAACGAACTTCGCAGGGTTCGAAGTCAATACCGACGGGGAGCTCCCAGCTTTCGGGTCGTTTATTCCAACGTATGACGGCAGTATTTCACATCCCATGGCTGCTTTTCCCGACACGTTAAGGTTCGAAGAACCATTTGCGCCAGCCCGAACGAGAGGATTCGCGAGCTCGAGACCATTCGAATAAGTATTTAATATCTTGTCACACACTCCTTTTCCTTGCAAAGATGAACATTCTTTACTTTTTGCCCCGTAACTGGCAATCCCTTCGCCCCGCAGCGTCTCGCTTTGGTCGAGCCCGGGAAGCCATCACGGAGACGTCAAAGTAAAAATGCAGTAGGACGGAGTGCGACGTGGAATAGTAGTTCTGTAGTTCTTCACAACACGGGAGTCTGCTTGTTTCACAATGACCACCGTAGTGAATTCTTAGCTCGCAAACCAGGTCTATAAATTTCAATCTCCTATCGATTGATGACATTTGACGAACATGTCCCCATCGTGGGATAATCAGCTGGGCTTCCAGGTATTTTTTCGTCGCAAGCCAAGAAAAATGTGTTCGTTAGTTTCTCCCGACGAGTGCAGACACTCTACATCTGCAACAGCGGCACCTAGAGCAAACCAGCGCCACTACCGCCAGTGTCGTTGGACATCTAAAAATGTCGGAGGCCAGCAGACCACTGACGGACCAACTCACCTACCAGATATGCCGTGTACCTGAGCAGCAACAGGGATTCCTGTGGCAAGTGGAACATCGATAGTGGTGTAGCCGCATCAAAATACAAAGCGCAGCGAGACAGATATTATCTTCATGTAGGTCTTCCGGTAGGTCGGTTCGATCTTTGTCCAAATGCGACCAACGGAGACCAACGCTGTTGGGTTGAGGCACCGTCCCTCTAAGGCCACAGTCGCGTTTCCAGCTAGCAAATACGAGGAAACAGGACGTTCGGATACTTTTCCGTTGAGGTGTCTCTATGAATAGTGCGTCGAGATCACAATACCGGTACATGTATTACATCTGCATGTACTCGGCGTTCTTCAAAGGTCGTGTACTGTACTCGATTTTCGGCCACCGCTACTCGTAATTAATCCGCGTCCACGGTGCACAGGAGGTGTGCACAGCCTGGATATATTTTTCGTTCAACTGAGGCAGAACCTGAAAATCCGAACACCGCCGTACAAAGCTACTGCGGCTGACTACAGAAATCTTGCCAGCGCACAACTTATTGAGCCGGAAAGCAACAAGTTGCGGAGGAGCAAGTTGTTGAGCAACATTCCCTAATTTGAGACCCAAAGCAGCTATTACACGATTCGGTTTCTTTGCGGCTTACGCAATGCTACCGCGGCAGTAAAGGACGAAAGGTACCCACCACGCGCTTGTCTGGAAGGTGATCGCTTCGAGCACTCAGCTATAAAACCCGATCCCAAATTTGCCGGTACACTGTATTTCGGTTTACCAACATATCTTGCCTTTACAAAACTGTCTTCAAAAACCTTGACGCGCTTTATCCGTACATGCTCTTCAATTACTCGAGTAATCAGGCCGAATGATGGACAAAACACCAGCATTCTTACGCAACATAAGCACATCTAAACGTAACTTTACAACCTGATTGCAACTCAGGAATTACCGCCGTGTCTCTCGAAGAGCTCACTATCCAAATCACCTCCAAAAGCTCAGTTCGAAACAATGCAGCGCACTTCCACCTCCTTCTTGCTCTTCCACTTGCTACTGACTGCGGTCATATCTGCAGCCGTCATATCCACTGACATTGTTGCATCCACGGACCCTTTGACTCAACAATTGCTGCAAAAGACGTGGACGGTCTCCATTGCCACGTTCGACTCGCTCGAGGTGCACGTGGCTGGCAACGTGTTCGTCGACTACGACGATTCACTCAATGACCAAACAACCGCCAAGATCGTGATGCGAGCCAGCAATGCGCGTCTTCTTGACGCAGTGAACATCACTGAAATCGACAGCGGCGTACGTCTACGTTACAAGAACCAGCAGGTGCACGTCGAAGGACTAGTGACGACCTACATCCTACTCAGTAAACCCAACGCTCTGCGTGCCGTTAGCGCGACCAACTCTCAGAACGTGGTGCTGGGACAGAACGTAGTGCAGAGCGATGACCAAGAGGCGGGTCTTCACTTCTCCACACATGGCAGCGGACACCTCTTTGTCCTAGAACAGATAGTTGATGTGCGCTCCGTGGGCGTCGTGGTATCTGGAGACGGCAGCGTCCAGTTTCAGGCCTCGTCGCTCAAAGTTGCTGAAGAAGTGACGATCTCTCTGGTGGGATCGGGCCTCGTTGCTGTCCTCGTCGGTGAGAGTTTTTCTGCCAACAAGGTGGAGGCTGCGGTTGCCGGATCTGGCAAGGTCGTCGTGCAGACCCCCGACTTGCGGGTTGAGACTCTCGCGACTGAGGTCGTGGGGAACGGACATGTCACGTACGCAACGTCTGGTGTCTGTGGCACTGAGAAGATCCGCCTGGCTGGAGAAGGCTTGGTCAACTCTGGGTCAATTGCTTGCAAGAACGCCGATGTCAGCATCCTCGGCACTGGTGAGGCAGTGGTGCAAGCCACGGAGCGGTTGTCGACCATGCTGCTGCTCACGGGTACCGTCAAGTACGTGAATGGACGACCGAAGTCCATTCAATCGTCGGGTCTCGTCCTTGAAAGCAGCGTTGAACCAGCAGAGGACGTTCCTAAGACGGAGTTCACGCCTGCTAGCCCGCCCAGTCGTGCTGCCACGGGCGTCTTCCTAACTGTGGAGGTCGCCAACAACAACGACAACCCGTACGTCCACGTGCGCCCCATCGCTCAGACGAGTATGAGACTGCAGAATTTGAGCGCGGCGTTACCCGAGAGCATGAGCGCTCTCGTTCTCTTCGAAGTGGCGATTGTCGCAATGGCGTTCGTCGCAGTCTCGGCGTTCAAGTTCCAGCAGCGCCGGATCCGCAACAAGTACCAAACGCTGCCGTGATTCTCAACCTCCAGTAGTGTACAAATAGTATTTTGTATTCTCCTCCTGTTGCAGTTCCACAGCTGGACAACTTCAAGGTATAGTTGCCATTCGAGCCGGTTCCCTATTGTGTAAGCATAGTGTGGTAGATACTATTGCTGAGCTTTATCCATTAGACCAGCTCAGTGGAGACTTTGCTCCCGTCATTTATTCCTCGTCTGCATGGGTCTCTGCAATGGACATTTTGTCTTCTAGTGCGTCGGGAATGGAAATCGACGCTACCATCGCGTCCAAGTCGAGGATCCCGCACTGGCTTGAGGTGCACTGCGAGACTGGTAGCAGTCCATCCTGCGATGCGCAACGGGTGGACGCTGTGGTTCTGCAGGGGCGGCGCGACGTCTTCATCCGCTACGAAGCACCAGACAATAACAGCAGCAATGGGGTTGCAAGAGTGAGGGTCGTTAAGGGGGACGTTCGTGACCCGAAGGACATTCTGGTAAAACTCCGGTGGACAGGAGAGCTCCTCACGTTGGACGTCACAGCGTCCAAGAAGACAGTCGAGGTCGTGTTGCTACAGAAGGACCAATTGCAGCGAGTGGTCGTTCAAGGGTCGGGTGACGTTGTCGTGGAGGACAATGTGTTGACCACAATGGGGCCGAGTTTGTCCATCGCTGCACTGGGCAGTGGCGACGTGTTTGTGTCGTCTACCGAGACGGTGAAGGTGGACACGTTGACTCTGACGTCGAAAGGAAGTGGACGACTGCAGACGTCGCTGTCGGAGATCCGAGTGTCCAAGTTGATGCTGGAGTATTTCTCGTCGGGGGACATTATCCTCTTCAGCACTTCAGAAGGCGATGTGGACACTTTGTCTATCATAGCAGAGGGATCGGGGGACGCTTGTCTGAGCTGGAGCTCCTCTCTGTCCGTTAATCAACTGGAGGTGGAGCAGGTGGGCTCGGGAGACGTATCAATTGGCCCACAAGGCTCGTGTCAGACGGCAAAGCTGGCAACGCAAGGATCCGGCCGACTTGATGTTGGTGGAGTGCGGTGCGACAACGTGGACGTCCACTTGATGGGCAGTGGGAAAGTGGTCGTGCAAGCCGCCGACTCGCTGTCTGTTGCGGCGTTTGGAAGTGGCCACGTGAAATTCAGTGGCAGTCTACCTCAGTCCATCGGCAGTACAGGCTACAGACAGTTGGATCCGACGCCCGTCGAGAGCTCGTATCTCCCAGCATCCTGCAAACGCCACAAGATTCCAGCCATCAAGTCCAAGTACGCAGCACTTTCGAGTGGCGTCCTCGCTTCAACGGGGACAGGTGTCGAAATGGACTCGGCGGAAAGCAGCTCGGATGGTGCCGTCGTCTTCTGGGATGACATGAACCGAGACAAAGACAACGTCCTCCCGCTGGCTGTGTTCGTGTTTCTCGTGGGGATGGTTGTGCGCTGGTTCAACAACTCGCGCCGCCGGGCTCGAGAGGAGCAGCGTCAGCCTTTGCTTGGAGCGCAACGAAGAGTGTACGTCTGAAATTGTCACCGAGACTTATCCCGTCGAGTATACCAAGAATTATGAATGAATTGAATAAAGGCGGGGTGTCCGCTAACGTTATGAAGCTGTCGACAAGAAAACAACGGCGCTGCAGACCTTCGACTCGCAGTACGAGTGCCGTAAATGCATCACTCGATGGCAAATCACCAGCTGGTCACCCAGAGGAGACCATGCCAAGTCAGACTCGATTCCGACCGCAACGGTCCACCTCAAGAACGATGAATGGCGCGCTATCCGCACACGCAGCTTCGTACTGGACAGTGCACTGCACTCCTGGCGGTGCTCTTTGTAACCAAGACCAAGCTTTCGTCGTGATTGTTACGGGCAGCTACGACGTCGTGCTTCGGTATGAGGACTCGGACGCGGTTGGCAATGGCGACGTGGCTCGGGTGAGCGTCAAGGACAGCTCTTCGCAGAATGTACTCACTCAAATGATGATGATCGATGGTCTGCCAGTGCTCGAGCTTATGGCGACGAAAGACGACCTCGACGTAGTTTTGCTGCGCAAGGAACGTGTGCAGCGGGTGGTGAACCAAGGTTCCGGGGATGTGACTGTGCACGAAGACGTGCTGGTGTCCAATGGGCCAAGTCTCACAATCTCTTCTGCTGGGAGTGGTGGTCTCTACTTGACGTCCTCCACGCCTCTGACGGTGAATGAACTCTTCCTGGAATCTCAAGGCAGCGGACGTCTTCAAGCCTCGTTCTCTGAATACGATGTCAAGTCGCTGTCCACGAAGGTGATTACCTCGGGCGGCATTGCTGTGCTCACGGAGTCGACAGGAGCGACAGATTCACTCACACTGCCCGTTGAAGGTTCTGGCACGTTGTGTCTATCTTCCGGGTCCTCTCTGGAAAGCGACCAACTCATCATCAACACGATGGGCTCGGGTGACATTTCGCTGGGTCCGCGTAGGTCATGCCAAAACGCGAAGATATCTACGAGAGGGTCTGGCACCATTGATGCTGGTGGCATTCAGTGCCATAACGTCAATGTCGACCTGTTGGGCAGCGCAGATATCGTCGTGCAGGCGACAGGGTCATTGTCGGGGATGTCTACGGACATGGACATTTGAAGTACTATGGCGCCGCGCCGCATTCGATCGACAACGTCAATTTCATGGGCCTTGCAGGGATCGGAATTTAATAACTTTTTGGGCAGTAATAAATATAATAGTGGGCTCAATATTAATTATTGCACCTTCTTCTTTAAAATCAATTGAAAAATTGGGCAATAATACTCAATACATTACCAGAAACGACATAATTTAAGGATACATAGTAAAATTAAGTCAAAAATTATGAGTCCTCACGAACCAACCGTTGCGGAGACTCTCATAACCCACTTCGGCCTCGCATGTACCTAGTATTACCACCTCACTTTGCAATTTACTTGCTAAACCCCAACCCAAGCAGAACAAGCTCCTTCCCTCCCCACCCAAAGATGCCGACAAGCGCCGAAATCTGCGCCTTCTTTTTGAAGAGGGCCCTGACTACCGCTATACCTTCAAAATCTGCAACGGCGGACGCAAGCAGGCCCCAGCAACTGGCTACTCCAACCTCCTCTCTCATCTGGCGAGCAAGCACCCCGACTATCTGACCGAGATGGCTACATCCCTACGTGCTCAAAGTGGGTCCATCGTGTCGTTTGGGTTCGTTCAGAGACGGTGGATCACCTGTACGGCTGGATGCGCTGGGTCATTAAGCGTAATCACCCTCTGTGCGAGGTTGACGACCCATTGACGCGGTCAATGTCCCGTCTGACGCCTACTACGTCCAAGGCTGTCAAGTTGAAAATGCAATTTGTTGCAGTAAAGTTGGGCAAGGTACTTGAAGTGGAGATGGGTGAGGCGTTCGGCATCGTTTTGGACGGATGGACGCTTGGTGCGAAGCACTATCTCGCCATCTTTGTCGTCTATATGCATGGAAGCTATCTCCGACGACGATTGGTTTCGATTTCGCCGCTCGATGACGGCTCGCAGACGGCCGACGTCCAGATCGACCATTTCAAGCGGGTTTTGGACCTCTACAACAAGACCATACCTATGGTTTTGTTTGTCGTCGGCGACAATTGTAGCACCAATCGCTCGATGGCCACGAGGCTGGCTGTATCGGTGATTGGTTGCGCGAGTCACCGACTCAATTTGGCAGTGCAGGCCTTTCTGGGCTACTATGAGACGGAGCTCGACCAGGTCAACACGCTGATGATCCAGCTACGACAGCCCAACAACAGCGCTGAGCTGGCCAGGTTCACGGATTTGCGCCCGATCAAGAGAAATGCCACACGCTGGTCGTCAACTCGCGAGATGGTCACACGGTACCTTCGTATCCGGAGTGATATCCGTAAGGTGGAGTCTGTCGAGGATCTTGTCCCTTCTGCGTCGGCTAACCGCAAATTGACAGCTTTGGATACGGATCTACGCATTCTCGATAGTGTTTGCAAAAAACTACAAGATGAAACGACTACCATGGCGGACACCAGGCTCCTATTCACTTCGTTGCTGGAGCGATACCCAGAAATGAAGAGCCACCTTGATCCGGCATCGAAAATCGTGCACTCACCCACTTTTGAGAACATCGTAATCAAGGTGGCCAACTGTACTCCCCTTTCCCCAGCTGAGGCTAAGTGTAGCGAGGTTCGTCACTCTTCTACCTGTCGTCGGAGAGAAGCGCAAGAAGGACCGAGCTCCGGACTTCGCGACGACTATTCTTCTGGACGGCGCTGCCCCACGCAGAGCAGGAAGGTCTGCTACTGCCTACCACGCCTTGTTGACGAAAATCCCGCCGACAAGCAACGCCTGTGAGCGCTTGTTCTCGCAGACCAAGCTGATTCTGACCCCTCAGCGAGGTCGTTTGGATGATGCTAACTTCGAGTTGCTTACCTTCCTTCGCGCTAACAGCGATATGTGGAATGCAGGTACGCTCATGTCGAGTGAATCGAGTGAGTAAGAACGATGAGGTAACGAACACTCCTGGCAATATATTACTTTTATTGCTAAATATTTAATATTTTGCTGTGTCGTATTGCACTTACTATTATGCAGCCAAGCGATTGTCCGTAAAATAAAACATTTTATTTTCCGGTCCCTGGGGCCTTGTTACTGCAGTGCCGGTGTCAAGCTCGTATTACCCGTCAAGGTGCAAAGCGAAGGCGTTTCCGCACCTCAAATCGGTAGACACAGCAGACACCATCAACAGCACGTCTGGGGTCACGGGCAAAAGCGCCGGCGAGAAGTTCCGCTATGATTTTGATCAGAGCAACATTCTCTATCTAGCCGGGGTAGTCTTCCTTGTGGCACTTGTGCTGCGCTGGTTTAATGAGTCCCGCAGACGAGCTCGCGAGCAACAGCGTCAACCACTCGTAGGTGCATCACGGCGAGTATACGTCTGACCTGGGTAGTACAACCTGCCAGTATTGAATATATCGCTCACCTCGAGACGAGATTGAAGCGGGCAACGATCGAGTATCGTTCGGATAATGTGTAGACGTGCGGTGTATCATTGAGATCGGCACACTATGAATGAATGTGGAGCACGCAGGAATGTAGGTAAACTTCAACTTGCAAGTCTGGCATGCGCCGGAACCTGCCTCTCACAACGCAATTTGCATCCTGCAACCAACCAGTTCTCCTTCCTTAAGCTATTAGCGCTTTACTGCTCGTCATGAAGTGTGCCTCGCTGTTCGCTGCGCTCGCCGTCGTGCTGTTTCAGCCTGTCGCGGAGGGAGCTCTCTCCGTCATCTCAACGGAGTCGACGCGCGCCAACGATATCAACGGAGGCTTTCTTGAAAAGGTGTGGGCCGTGAGGGGTGAAGACGGCGACGTGCTTGACGACCTGAAGGTGCAAGTCGCGGGCAATGTGTTTGTGGATTATGACGACTCGCTCCGTGCTGCTGACGGCGGCGTCACTGCAAAGGTGATCGTGCGCAGCAGCTCGTCCGACATGCTTGATCTTGTGGATGTTTCTGTCCATGAGGTCGACGGCAGCGGAATCCGAGTCCACTACAAGAACAAGAATGCAAGAGTGGTGGGCGAAGTTGTGACGCAGATCATTGTGAGCGACCCCAACGTGCTTGCCAGTCTTAGTGCTACGCACTCGGACAACGTCATCGTGGGCGATGGCGTTGTGGTGACCAACGACCCGACTGCCAGTCTTGAGCTTGATACAAGCAGCGACGCGGAGATTTTCGTGGGCTCCATGAAAAATGACTTTTCATTGAAAGTCATCGTCATCGCTAGTTCTGGCGACGGACACGTGCAGTTCCTAGCCTCGTCGATCCAAGCTGCTTCGGTCACCGTGTCCCTTTCAGGTGACAGCAAAGCAGCTATCCTTGCAACAGACAGCATCACTGTCGACTCTCTGGTCTCAGCCGTCACCGGGGACGGCAAGGTCTTCGTCCAGACTGCTGATCTACAGTCTAAAAGGCTTTCGGCAACGCTATCGGGGGACGGGAAGGTGTCGTACTCCTCTGCTGGATCCTGCGTGGACCAGACCATTCACTTGAGTGGAGACGCCGCCGTCTACGCTGGGTCTATCGTCTGCAAGAATACGGCAGTGTCCACCTCTGGAGACGGCAAAGCAATCGTCCAAACTACAGACTCTCTCACATCGGTGGGCGGCGGCTCTGTCAAGTACGTGAACGCGGCCCCACACCGCATCGTGTCCAGCTCAATTTTCAGGAAGCACAGCAACGTCAAGCCGGCCAAGTACAACAAGTTCAAGACGCACCGCCCTTCGACCCCGCCTGCCCAAGCCCCAACCGAGCTCACGATCGTCTTGAAGGCAGCTTGGTTCGGTGATTCCCCGCACGTTAGCGTGTACGTGGGCATTGGGAGCTCGATTGTCATCGAAGGCACCGGGTTGGCGGTCGCCAATATTCCGGAGTATCACGCCGGCATTGGCCTATTCGGTGTTGCTGCTGCAGTGGCTTGTATCATCGCTATTGCTGTTGCCGCTTTCAAGTTCCGCGAGCACCACACGTGCGCGCAATACAAACCGCTTGTGTAAGACCTAGGGTCAACATCTAGATTGAAATCAGGGATCGATTGTTGTGGCCATCCGTGTCTGAAAGACCTGCACGAATAATGAAAAATGTTGCGTGATATTGAAGCTCGCGACATCCAAAAGTCTTCAAATAGAACTGTGTCGTGGCTTCGACTTGTTTAACTGTGACGTGGGGTTGCCATCGCTGCTACAGTTGCAGTCTGTGAATGATGCTGCTCTGCGACTCTCAGAGGAGCATCATTCGTCTTGCGGGTGCGGTCCTTCGAATACGACGCTGATAATTTACAGAAGGGGTACGGATTATTTTCAAGCAAACGAAGGTTTATTTCCAAGCAAGTCCATTTCGTGGCGTCTTTTCAAGCAAATCGGTGGTTCGCAAGCAAGTGGTGCGAACTTAGTGTAAGGAGGTGAGTTTTCAAGCACAGTGTATTTCAATACTTTCGCCTGGGTCGTATACGGGTCAAGTTGGGTGTTTGGGTCGGCATTTTGGGCCCCCGACGTACATCGGGGGCTCGTGAGCTCCTCGATTGCACCGTCAATTTCGATTCGCTCATGACGGTCAAGGCGTTGTACAGTGTAAATATATAGCACCCCCTTGTTAGGGAACTACTTCGGCTCACGCGCCTACCATGGCAGATCTTCGCTTCGGTGGTAAACGGTCTCTCTTGAGGCCTCACCTGAGCCCAAAACTACTTAGCTTCCATCATACACTGCATTACAAAACGTTTCTAAAGAAATGTACATGTCTTACTCTGATGCTTGAATGACAGCCTCGATAAGCAATTAAATTTGCTTGGCTTACTTCATTTGCTTGCACCCACCTCTGATCCCATTTGCTTGCGAACCATCCGCCATTTGCTCGGAAATAAATTTTTTTCCATAATTTACCAGTTTTTAGGAAAAACCCGAAAACAGTCTACCAAATCAAGCCCCCACAAAGAGCGAGGGAGGGACTCTGACGTTGGCGTGGGACTGAGCTTTGTGAAAGTATGATCCTGAAAACGGAGTTCAGCTGTAAGTAGCTCTGTTCGTCACCCACTTCAGCTTGAGCGTTTGCAGCGAGCAATCTGTCACGAGTGGAAACGGTCAAACCGTTCTCTCGTGAGCGCGCAGTCGAGCAGCAGCAACTTTTTAAAGTGTCACGAGTGGAATTGGGAGGCATGGTGATGACGTCTCGTTAGGCTGAGAAGGATGACTGCTTTGAAGGAGTGGACTATAGCGGGTTCAAAAGATGACGCAGATATGGCGCGCGTGGATGGTAGGACGGATGTCACGGCTCAGAACCATTCTCGGTGAGGCTCGAAGTGGTGTTAACGTTAGCGACCGAAGGGGTGTGCGCCGTGTAGCCAAGGCGGGTGTGTGCCAGTGCGTGCGGTGATGGGCAGACACGATCTTGCGCCGCGGCATACCGCTTGAAATAGGAGGTCAGTCGTGAAGTTGCCTGATAACCCACAGTCAGCAAGTCTATACATTTTTACGTGTTAAGGCTCTGTTGGCTTCAAGAGTAAACTCTAGTACTCACTAAGCTCGATACGACGCTCGTCCGTCCCAGTCAGGACGACTCGCGACAAATCCCCCTCGTAAGTTGAGTTTGAGAACGTCAACCAACGGAACCAACGGAACCCAATCGCACAGCTTGCTCGAATTTACAGTGATGCGACTCCATCTTCGAAGAAGTTCAGATTTTAAAAACGAGCAACTTCATCAAGTTGCTCAATGAATTTTAAAATCTGAACTTCTTTAAGAAGTTCTCTTTAAGATATCGCAAGTTCTTACTCATGCTGAGTGACACCTACGGTACTGTACAGTCTTATCTTCTCACCGCTCTTGTCCAGTTCTCAGCGAAAGCTCTCAAAACTCATGGCATCGCGCTTTTGCCTTGATACCATCCTGTGTGGCATCTTGGGTTTTCACGTCAACGCTCAAGGAGAAGCGCAGCACATCCGAGACCGCGCCCGGTCCACGTCACCCGTCGTCGTGTCGCGTTTAATCGTTTCCTTCGTTTTGATTGGTCGAAAGTTCTTTTCGGCCAATCGCAGACCGCCACTTGCCCGCCGGCGTCTCTTCCCGGTATTCGAGCCAATTCCGCGGCGCCCGACAGTCAGCATTCCGTCACTCTCCCCGCCTCCCGCCATGCCCAAGGACGACGCGGCGGCCGCGTCCCCGCTGCTTCACGCCGACGCCTACTACAGACGCTGGCACTCGTACTGCTGCTGCTGGGCGCGCTCTCGATGGTCGCGCGCGTCGTGGACCTGTCGGCCGCCACTTCGAGCTTTGGCGCCGCCAAGAGCCAATCAGCGCTCAGTGTGCGCGGCCCCGTGCGGCACAATGGGTACCAGAAGACGGCAGCTGCGTCTGCGAGTGTACAGAACGCTTCCAGCAAAGTCGAGATCACAGAGACCATCACTCCCGACACCGCACCACCAGTGACGCAGCAGACCGTGGCACAACTCAAGCTGCAGGAACAACTTAAATCCAGGGTCGTGCAACGTACCAAAGCGCCACACGACTACAGTAGCGTTGAGACGAAGAACAAATGCTACGCTGAACGTGACGTAGGCATCGTCAACAAGGTGCAGCAGGCGGCCAGGGACTTCTGCGTCGACGGGGGATGGGACAGTACCAAACAGGCGCCTATAAGCCCCGACAAGGCCACCAAAGTGTCCATGTTCCGCGTGGGCGGCGGCATCCGCAGCGCCACCTTCCAGAACCTCATGCTGGACCTGGTGGGCGTCAAGATCCACGCACCCATCAAGAGCATGGCCGACGACGGCGGCAAGCACGACCCGCGCTTCAACTTCAACCCTAGACTCATTAATTGCGCGTGTGACGAGCTCGCCAACCACTTCCGTAAGTTGCCGGGCGACAAGGAGCGGAAAGCGGACCAGATCTGGCAGCCGTCGCTCATGTCGCTGCCCGAGGATGGGATCCCCTGACGACCATTTGCTCGCCGCGGAAACCGGAAAACAACAAGCGCTCGGCGTGGGATTTTGTCAAAAATCCGATCACAGCGCCGGATAAAAACGAAACGCTCGTATTTGAAGATCCGGTGGTGCTTATTGCGCGTCGTGACGACCATAACCCGTTTTTCCAGATCTCGTACGCTTTAAATGCGTGGATTATGCTGCAGGCTCTGGGCTGGGACGTCTCCAAGACACGAGTGATCCATTTAGATGGCGGATATCCGTCACCAATTGACGCTCTACACAAGGGCCTATTGGCACCGAATCATGAAATTATCGACGGTGCCACACTAATGGATAAACGCGTGCATTTCCGTGGAGAAGTTATGGTCGCGCCCTACGAGCTGTCAGGTCCCATGATGCAACATCTGAACGATGACGAGCCATGCTACGAATCGGAGCTGTTCAAGACGTTCCGGTCGTTGTCTCTGCAGACGCTCAACATTACACCAGAAGTAGAGCGTGAAGTTGGTGTGACGACCGTCCGACCCATGGTCGTGACAGTCATCACTCGTCGTCCCTATGGCGGACGCAAGTTGCAGCGCATGTGGGTGAACGAGGACGAGGTGATGGCCAACATGCGCATCGAGTACAAGGGCCTGAACGTCGACTTTCGCTCCATTGACTACGTGAACCTGACGCTGGCAGAACAGATGAAGACGACCATCGAGAGCGACATGATCATCAGTATGCACGGCGCCGGCTTGGTGAACGTGATTTGGGCGCGACCCATGACGACAGTGGTGGAGATTTTCCCCAAGGAGCGGTTCCGCTGGGGATACCGTAACATGTGCCAATTTGTCGGTTGCGACTGGCACGAGTTCCGGGGTGGTCAGGATATTGGCGAAGACCCTACCCCCAACACGAAAAACAAGCGCATTCCGTATGACGAGTGGATGGCTTTCTTCCACCCGCTCTTCCGCGAAACCTATGGCGTTTTCGAGGAGCAGCAGGCAGTGTTACGTGGGGAAACGTTGTAAGCTTCAGTCAATTATTTGCGTGAACCCCGTGCCCTCAAGACCTGGATTGCCCATGAAACCATTCAGCTGAGCTTAGAAGACGAACGAGGCAAGGTATCGGATTACTTTAGAGATGCAGCGATGCACAATGATACGCATGTGGCCTCGAGCGAGCAAGGAGCAGGAGCCCACGGTAAGATACTCAAGAATTGGTGCTCGCTGCCAAACCAAGGAAGGAGCACTGCTGTCGCTTCTGCCCGTGTTCAAGTACCAAATGATCAAGCACATTTTCACGAACTCTGATGTTGATGATTGATTCATTCCACTCTATTATTTATCTCGTTGAGGAGTTACTGATTTTAGAGTTCTCACGATGGAGTTCTATGTGCTATGTAGGTGCTCAAAATGTATGTGGGGCTGTCGTTGTAGCAAGTTCTGAATTGGTGACGGCAACGTTGATCTGCCTCAAAAATCGGCCGTGGGTTCGGTCGTGAAGGTGTGTCGGTATTAGCAGTGGTGCGCGTGGTGGCAGTGAGCGTTGTTGCTGTGTTGCTGGGAGATGTACTGCTTCTCCTCGAAGTGCAGCGTGCAGAGGTGGTCGGTGCGCTCGTAGGCTGGGCGGGCACAGCCCTCCATTGCGCAGCGCTTGCCACCACCGTGGGCCCAGCAGACACCGTTGGAGACGGAGATGGTTGAGCAGCCATTGAAGGAGCAGAGAGTGCCACCGCCGTGCGACCAGCAAACACCTTTGGTCTTTGCTCGGTTGGCGCACTCAGGGACCTTGCACTTGACTGAGCCGCCGTGACGCCAGCAGCGTCGCGCGTGCTTGGCGCGGCTCGTGCACCCCTCAATCATGCAGTACTTGCTGCCTTTCTTGACGATGGTGCCGTCGGCGAGCACCATTCCAGCTTTGCCTGATACTTTCGTGCTGCCGTTGGACACGCTGACATACTGGAGAGGACGGCGCTTAGCGATCTTGGACGGACCCGACGGAGGTGCCAGGACCGGAGCAAACGACTTGTTGGACGAGCCTCGCTGCGGAGATGTCCAGGGGAACGATGGTAGCAACGCTGGCTTCGCGATGGCATTGTCGCCCGAGAGGATGAAGTTGAGAGAGCACTTGTTGACCGGCTTGGATTGCTGGTTTGGCTTGAGACCAAGCAACTGAGGCATTTCGACAAAGCTGGGCTGAGAAAGCGGGAGGAATGTGCGGAAGGACATCATGGTGGTGATGTAGTTGTACTCCTGGTGGAGAGTGGGGAAATTGAGATGTGGGACTTCGGAACGGGGGACTTGAGTTCACCGAGAGCTTCATGTCCCTTTGGAAGGTTATCCTTTTGCGTTGCTGTGCCTTTCCAGTGGCCGAAAGGGCTCAAAAGGCGTTGCAATGGAATATTCCACTTGACGTGCGTCATCCGTTGCTGGTGCCCTGTTTGCCGTCGCCTGGCCTGGATGGCGTCAGCGGGTCAGCAATGTTGCAACCGAAGCAACACGCCGCAGAGAATGAGTAATAGATAATTCGGGCCACGCGAAGAAGCATCACACTACCTGACACAAGTATCAATACGCATTGGCCTTCTCGAGCTTCAGTTGGCGGCACACGGAGCACTACATCGAGTTCATGAACTGCAGTATACGATGTCGCGCTCTACCAGGAAAGCTTTTCAGTGGAGCAGTTTCTGACGCGCCACCTTCGGAGGACCGTTTTCCACGCGTGGTCAGTCCAAGCAGTACGAGGATTTGCATGCAGGGTGGACCAGGTTATCAGGTCCAGCACCAGCTGGTGCACCGAGTGCCCCTTTGTAGCGATCAAGTTTTGCGCACGAAGCGACGCGAAACTGAACTTGGAGTTCAGTACCACTCTCGCCGTCGATCGTAAAGGTGCAAGACTGGAATTCTCGGGCGGGGAGCACGCCGCATTCACAATCTTTACGATAATGTTGGCACTATGATTCATCATTCATGGGTGCATCGCCTGCATTCATTTGCCCAAGCGTTTGCTTCGCAAAATTTGAGAACGTTTTTCAGGACTTTCGAAGCTTGTATACTTACTGAAGAACGCGTATCAGCGACTTTCTCATATCTCCAGTCGAAGAACCACAATTGTCGACCATGGTGCGATCAAACCTGGTAAAGTCTGACGCGTCAGTCAGTGAGTCACAATGCATTACGGGAATGGCTTCGATATCAGCATGAATAAGAAGTGCAAGCATAAAATACTTGCAGCGAAAATCAGGCTTCATGGTCCCGTGCACGAAGTGTTCGCTAGGTTCAACACAACTTTTGCGTTACCCCGATAAATTTAGCACGCGAACGGCTGAGGAAGGCCACGACAGCAGCTGTATGACAGTCATGTGCTCTACAACTTGGATTTTCTCTATCGAGAAACGATCCTTTCGGTCGAGGCTCCGCTGGGTGTAGCCCCGCTATCTGATTTGGTCGAGGCGCGGACCTTTCCTCACTCGCAACGGGAGCAGTTTCCGACGCGCCGACTGATAAGTGGGTCGTTTCCGGCGTTCAGCTCGAGTTGAGGACGGACCGATCAGTAAGTTCAGCCTAGGATACGTCTTTTCGGCGATCACACATTGCGCTCGCGTGGCATGAAAGCCCATGAGGACTCGAATGTCCCAGTTGTGCCATTGTTCATCGTTCGACGGGCTCAAAACGAAACACAAGGGATTGCCTCGAGCTGTGACAGCGAAGACGTCTGTATGCAAAATCATTCGCTGCATGGTTCCGCAGCGGAAAGTATCGTTGCTTGAAAACTAGTTTTGTACCGTATACGAACAGTCTGCGTTATGTGCGCCCGTGGCATCTGAGATGTATCGGACTGTTCTATTATAAAGGCGCCCAAGCATTTCTCCAGTCGAAAATCGAAGATAAACCGGCCTGAACTCACTTCAACGTCAACAACCCCGTAGCCACTAGGAAGCGAGGACCCGAGCTCTCATATATCCACAGGAGCTTCACTAAAAACTAACCACTTGCTTGGTTTTAAGCACGATTGATTGTGAAAATGCACGGACCTCAAGCATGTACATGTATTAATAACTATTATAATTTCCCCATATAACGGTGGAGAATGCTCCAGAATATCCCTATAGTCTAGACGCCGGCACCATGTGTGCAAGACACATCCGTTAATAGCGTGGCTCGCAGAGGGATCGGCTGCGGTTGGGACTTTTTGCCACTTGACTTACCACGAGGGAAATATTGCATGCCGAAAGTGGAGGCATTCGTCGAGGGTCGGAACTCTCGATCGTTGCCGTTTTTAACAATCCAGCGAGATTGCTCCACGGGCAAGACGTGCTTACCAGCGCCTTTCACCCTGGTGGTAAGGTTTCGTCAGAAAATCTGTCGGAAAACGCGGTACACTATGCACGTGAACTCTCAAGTTGTAAACAAGACCCTTGAGCATTATTGCGCAACCAAGCAGGCCGAGCTTGCAACCAACAGAAGTGTTTAAGATTTTTCTTAGGTTCTTCAACGCGAATTCATGCTAGCCAGGAACTGCACTTTAAAACATCAGTACACAAACTTCATTCCGACTTGGGGAAGATGTCCTTGTACTTGATCAGGGTGTCCTTCCAGTTTGTGGGCTTGCGGCCCGTAAGTTTCTCCACGGCATCCGATGCCGGAGTCATGCAGCCATTGGCAACCATCTCACCGGAACACAACAAGTCACCGATGCACAACTTCATGGGGAGCTGTGAGAAATCTCCGTACACGTCGGTGGGCAGACCCCGGTCGAGCCACCACTTCTTCAACTCCTCGTCAGCCAAGTCCACCATTTCACCTTTGTAGCCCGAGTGGCTTCTCATGAACTCGAAGATCTCCTCGTGCGAGACACCCTCACCACCAGTGATTTCGTACACGGTGTTCGGCTCGCCCTTACCGAGCAACAACGCACCGAGGACACGACCGCAATCGTCACGAGACACATAGCAGCCTTTTTGTCCGTGGCTATTAGTCAACCACTTGTCACCGCAGAACCCCACGACGGAGCAAAGTACATGGGGATGTTGTCCGTGTACAGACAGTTGCGTTGGATGTTGTACTGCAGTCCCGACGCGTAGACGAGCTGCTCAATGTAGTGGTGGTCACGCAGGAGGTAAGGAATATCCTCCTCCTTTTCAGCATTGACACCCGCACCGGCACCGGAAGTGTAGCAAAAACGCTTGACCCCCATCTCCTTTGCGACCTCAAGGGCACTCTTGATCTGGTTGCGGCGGCGGTCTCCGATAAGCCAAGTTGAGATGGTGGCTACAACCTCTGCACCCTCGAACGCCTTCTTCATACTTTCACGGTCGTCATAGCTGGCAGCCACGACTTCGACTCCCTTGTCCTTCCAACGCTTGAGCTTGTCGGCTGGGATGTTGTCCAGACTGCTGCTCGCGAACACGAGGTGGTCGTCGGGCTTGGCGATTTCAGCGGCAAAGTCGGCCGCAGCTCCCCGACGTTGCCGCCAGCTCCCATAAGGACGTACTTGACCATAGTGGAGGATGGATTGAAGGAGGTTGTTGCTTGTCGATGCGAGTTTGAAAGTGAGAATGCAGGAGGACACCGTAGTCAAGTTTTTTGATCAAGTACGTGGCATTGCCACTGCGGTCGACACTTCAAATCTCCCTTAACCGCTCCGGGAAAAGATATTCCTTATGGATTCGGTCTACAGAGACCGCCATTGTCGAAATGGAGGAAGTGCCATGAGGTTGAAATGGCGGCATCTGTATCCGAAATAGCACTCTGAATCAATCTTATCGGCGACTATTGCAGACTCCTTTCATACCACGAGCTTGTGCTTAATCGGAAAGCACGGATACAGCACTCGCCATCGTACGAATCTGAGGTAAGAATGCGGTTGCCAGGGGCACTTGGCATCTTGTCACGAGTCGATCACTACGGTATGATAAAGTAAATACTGCGAAGTACAGAACCCTATTTTGAGTTGCGGTGCTCCGATGACACTGCCATCCCTTGGTCCTGGCAAATGTTTTGCTAACGCTCAACAATTGTTGGTAAATTTACCGCAGGCAACAACTTCAAGAAGAGCGCCACGGTATCCAAGAACGGTGAATTTCGTTACGACTACCGCGTTATGATCACATTTACTCCGGCTTGAGGAAAATGTCCTTGTACTTGAGCAGGTAGTCCTGGTAGCTAGCGGGCTTACGGCCAGTCAGCTTCTCCACCGTGTCGGAGACCGAATTCATGGATCCGTTGCCGAGCATTTCACCGCAGCAGATCGCATCACCAATACAAAGCTTCATCGGTAGCTGAGAGAAGTCGCCGGTGGCCATGTCGGTGGGCAGACCGTGATCCAGCCACCACTGGGTGAGCTTTTCGTCAGTCGACGTACTCACACTTGTAGCCAGTCTGCTCGCACATCCACACCATCAGATCCTTCTGCTGGACGAGCTCGGGACCAGTGACGTCGTACACCTTGTTGGGCTCACCACGACCCAGGATCAGAGCAGCGAACACACGACTGCAGTCTTCGCGCGCAACGTACGCACCAGGTACGCCATGGCTGTTCGATAGCCACTTATTGTCACAGAACTTCCATGACGGAGGACAGGTTGGGGATGTTGTCCATGTACAGCCAGTTGCGTTGGATGTTGTAGCCCAGTCCAGACTCCTTGACAATTTTCTCTATGAAGTGGTGGTCACGCGGCAGGAACGGGATTTCTTCCTCGACGTCCGTCTCAATGCCAGCACCCACAAAAGAAGTGTAGCAGACACGCTTGACACCGGCAGCTTTAGCAGCGGCACAAACGTTGCGGGCCTGGTTACGGCGACCGTCACCGAACAACCACGTCGAGATGAAGCCGACGCCGTCCGCACCCTCGAACACCTTCTTCATACCCTCGACGTCGTCGTAGCTGGCGGCCACCACCTCAGCGCCTTTGGTACGCCATCCGGCAACGACATCCTCCGGGATCGACTTGAGGTTGTAGCTGGTCAACGTGAGGTGATCACCAGGCTTGAGGATCTCAATGGCAAAGTCAGCAGCGACACGGCCAAGGTTGCCATCGGAGCGAACTTGGTCATGATGAATGGGTAGTGAACACTCGGAGCTTGCTTGTGATGATGAAAGGCGAATTGCAAAGTGAGACCTAGGGCGTCTTCTTAGCACGGATTGATCACCCTTGAAGTGTGACATTATCTTACCGCTGCTTGGGTCCGCCGAAAGGCAACATCCGCCAAGCAGAAAACATGTCACAGAAACGCGTTGCGTTTGACGCGCCACAATGTCTTTGACTATACACTGTAGGTTGAAGTGCAAACAGGATCAACATTTACACACAGTCCACCTCGTGAATGATCTACAACAGTTGACTGACTTGACACTGCGCCAAGCAGAAAACCTGCCCGTCGCACACTGCGCTCGGCGAAGCAAAACTCGACTGTACCGGTCCGATGAGAGCTTGGCATTCTCCAGAGTGTCTATGTCGCTGGCTGGACTCGTACGTGGCGTCGAACTGAGGTCGGACCCACCATTTGCTGGTTCTTGAGAGCATGGAAGTAAGATTTCCACCAGAATAACCTAAGCTTTCTAGACGTGTAGACTGTTGCTTTAAGTGCATTTCGACACCACAGCTCAGGATGATAATGGATTTTGCTTCCTGAACGTCAGGACCTGAAACATATCTCACAACACCGTGTAACGCGCCATCTTGCAACGTATCCATAATGCCCCAGCATGCAGGAGGCCTTCTCGTAACTCGGCGGGCGTCGATGTGGCCGCCAACTATTAATAGTATATGGAGGGCATCGCCAAGACCCGTGATCACAAGCTTTTGATCAGAAGTCGATGCCGATTGAGTCCATCAAGCGCAACGTGGAGAGTATGAAAAGCGTGTTCGACGGTGCCGAAGCGGTGGGCACTCATGTCGACTTGGCTGCTCAGACGTCGATGCCGTTCCTGCCGCGCGACCGCCACTTCATCGAGAAAATAGTTCTCACTGTGTTGTTGCCGAACTGAAAAGGCGAAAACGATATTCACGCAGAGGACTGCAATCCGATATTCAGATCTAAGATTGAACACATGCACCTGGTTGACGGCACCAAAGTGCGTTCGCCACCGGATGCTGCTGCCCCCGTCAACAGGAAGCCTTCGTGTCTTTGCTCGTAAAGCCATGTGCCGACCGAAAACTTGATCGTGGTCCTGCCACGGACGATTTGCCGAGAAATCGCGGTGAATGCTACCCTTGAAGTGAGCAAAGACATCTCGACGGCACAGCAGTATTGGGTGGCACAGTCTCCATGAAGCCTCGATGCCGTCGGGCGGTGCTGTCTGTTGGTGCACCAAGCAGGTTACAACGGTCACTTCGCAATTTGCATCCAACCCCCAAGTAGCAGTTCTCCTCCAACAATCGCCATGCCCAAGTACGTCTTGACCGGTGCCGATGGCAACCTCGGTGGAGTTGCAGCCGACTTCGCCGTCGAGATCGCCAAGCCAGAAGACGAGCTCGTTTTCACGAGCTACACGCTGGACAGCACCCGGCCGACAAGCTCAAGCGTTGGCAAGACAAGGGCGTCAAGGTCGTGGCTGCCAACTACGACGAGCCTGAAACCCTCAAGCCGGTGTTCCAGGGAGCCGAGGCGGTGTCGTTCATTTCGACGTGGCTGATCGGAGACCGTCGTCGCAACCAGGCCAAGAAACCGCTAAGGCGTGCGGCGTCAAACGCATTTGCTACACGTCGTTCGTCGGTGCCGGTTCGACTGCCGAGAACGAGGAGGACATCCCATTCCTACCGCGTGACCACTACTTCGTTGAGCAACAGATTTACGCCTCGGGTCTGCAGTTCAGCGTCCAGCGCAACTACCTGTACGCCGACAACATCCCCAACTTCTTCGCGCCGTCGTGGAAGTTCACGGAGGACCGGTGGCTGACTAACACGAATGGTGCTCGTGGCGCTTACGTCGCTCGTGACGATTGCGGCCGTGTTCAAGCTGCTCTGTTGCTTGGTCGCGGTGAGCCGAACCACGTGTACGACGTGACGGGCCCCGAGGCTGTCTCGCACGAGGACATCTTCGACTTCATGTGCAACGAGACCGGCTACAAGGCCGAGTTCGTCGACATGTCGGACGAGGAGCTCAAGACGTACTGGCTGGGCCGCGGGCTACCGGTCAACGTGTACGGAGACTTCTCGCAGATGCCCATGAAGCTCTGTATCGGCGATCTGCTATGCTCAGGTGATACCGTCGCCAACGGATCCATGAGCCAGACGTCCGACACCGTCGAGAAGCTCACGGGACGTAAGCCTACGCACTGGAAGGATGCCATGCTCAAGTACCGTGACATCTTTCCCAAGCCGGAAGTCAGCGGTTAGAAGACAAAGCCTCCTCTTTTGCCTAGGCTTTGGTTGATGCTCACCTGACAACCAATACACGTAGCATTCCCTGTAGTCGTCATTGCCATCTTGCCTTGCTGCCGACAAATGATGCACATGTAGACGAAACTTTGTTGAATCGTGTTCGTATTTATTTATCCACAGCCCACAAGCAAATGACATGTTGAAGTGGGCTCACTAATCAGCAAATACACACCTACAGGTAGCAGCAAAGACACTACCGACCCCGATCCGATCGGGAAGGCCAAATCTGTGAGTGGAAATCCTGCAGTCAGAGCTCATCACACTTTTTGGGACAGCAACTGTGAACACTGTTCATTCTTGACACGATCGTGACTATACGACGATATACTTGTCCGTCTTGCACTCGACAAACTTTTCTCGAGACCAACGTTGTCAGTTCAAATGTTGGTACATGTAATACGTCAATGCTAGACTCCTTGATTCATCGTACGTGTTATAATACACGTAACGTGTGTCAGAGTCTTATATCCTGCCTACGCCTGCTCGGTACCTGCTGCAGACTTTGTCATCCAGCATTGCTTGGCGCCCTCGTCCACGAAGATCTCGTCGTCGATACAGCGGTAGCCGCACTTCTGATAGAATCCCTTCTTCTCGATCAATGCCGCCAGCTCAAACAGATCCACGCGGTCGCGAATGTAGTCTTCAACAGCGTCCATGAGCCCCACGCCGTAGCGCTTGCCACGGCACTCGGACAGCACCGCCACACGACTGAGCTTGGCTTTCCGCTTGACGTCGTCGACCAGAACGCGTGCAACGGCCACCACCTTGTTCTGCTTCACGTCCGTACCAATGAAATGCAGCGCCGACGGATGCACATCATCGGCGTCGAATTCGCCGTCCTTCTCGAAGTGCTGCTCGTGGATGAACACTTGTAGACGAATGGTTCTGGCTTTCACCCAGTCTTCGGGGTCTTCACGCAAGTCACGAGCAAAGTCATTGTGTTGAATGGAGAGGATGGGAAATTCAAATGCAAATTGGAAAGTGAGGCAGGGAATCATGAAGCGGCGTGTAAACTGACTTCCTGATAGTCATTCATTGACTTCATGGACTACACTATGACTCATCTAATTGCTTTGGCGATGAGTTGCCACAACCCTCCGGCACGATTTCGTGATTGCACTCGTTACAGCGCTCAAATCTGTTGGTAGCATTCTGCCAACGTGCTGTTCAGGTTTGTATGTTTCTCCAATGATTCCTGTACGGAGTGATGCAGGCAGAGTGTGTGGATGCAGACCTATAGAGCTCGATTCCAAATATACTGTGTAAATAAATATCCCGCCGTGTACAGTTGTATCTGTTTCCACATGTCGTCTTTTTACCTTCATAAAACCTTAAACCTCTATACCCTTGGTAAAACGTTAAGATTTGCCATTTCGAATTTAGCAGGAATACCCTCACGACCTTTTGAGCACGTCATTCCTCGATTGACGCCGTGCAGCAGACATGTCGTTCGTACTGGAGTCCGAGTCCTCCGAATCCCTCGAAGCTACTCTAGCCTTCATTGACGAAAGCGCGAGTGACGCAAGCCCAAACAACTCAAAATACTCGAATGAACAATTGACGTTCATCGATAGTGCCGACTGGGAGACATCTCAACTACTGGACGATTTCATGACCGACTTCTCTTCGGACACGTCTTCGACTCAAGTTCCAGTAGATTCGACCTTTGTCGCAATGCAATCGCAGCATTTCGAGCCGAACGCAATTGCCACGGCTTCAATCACTTCGAAAGGCTTAGATATCGAGACTTCCGGTCACGTTGACACCATCCTGGCAAACCCCGCGTCGGTTCTGAACCAGTCACCCGCCACCGAGAAGAAGCGCAACTACAACCCGAACAAGGCACGAGCGGAACTTCAGCGGGAGTTGACCTATCTACGCAGTGAAGCCAAGGAACTGGAGGTCAAACTGCACCAACTACAAGAGATCAAGAACCTAGACGGATTGATTGCCAGACCAATTCAAACACCAACGCTAGCGGACCACCGGTTGCCGTTTGTGTGGGAGCAGACTTGTGCTCGCCAGCTCGAATGTCGACTGAGATCAGAGAGGGAGAACGCCCACCTGAAGAGGCTGCTGGAGGGTCAGATTCAAGTCGCTACCAGCTTGGAAAAGCTGCTCGACAGGCGTACGACGTTGTATCCTGCCGAATCGTCCGGCAGCAAGTGCACAACACGTGTTCACGTGTCACGCTCAGGTAATGAAGTTGTTGACGCTGCAGTCTTTGAAGAACTGGCTGATGGTGTTGAGGCGTCGTACCGCGAGGTGGACCGAGTGTTTAAGGCCAGCAGCCTAGAGCACACGAACGTGTCCTCACGTAAGGCGCAGATGTGTGACGGTCCGAACGGTATGTTCCTGGAGATCTTCGACGGCAAGATTTTGCCGTTCGGAATGCAAGCTACGGGTGATGCTTGGTGGCGCCGATGGAACCACTTCAATCCCACCAGAGGAAGCTGCTACCGTCTTGAGAGCACAGACGACACGATCGTTGAGCACTTTGGTATGGAAATGAGCGACACCAAGACCAAGACGACCGCCAAGTTCTACGTACAGCAAATTCTGCGTCGATACGTTGAGGAGAACCGCGTGGTCGTCGTGTGGCAATCGCACATTGAACCACTCGAGTTCTCGCACAAGAAACTCGCAGGGATCCGCTTCCGAGAAAAAGGTTACGTGGTCATCAAACCCCACGATATCGCGGGGGCCTGCAACGATGAAGCCTCCACTCTCGTTCAGACCTGCCACATCATCAAACCTGATCTGTCGGACCAAAGACTTAGCAAGGATGTGAGGACAGGAGCGCTGGCTGAATTTGTGTTAAGTGCTACCGTGGCGAATATCACTGTCAGCGCTGAGATGATTGAAGGTTTGCTCATAGACCAAGCGCTTCAGCAACGAAGCCGCATGTAAATTGGCTCCTGCGCTTCTAGATCGACAATACGATCGTCATTTACAACCTGTTGCTTCTTCATTTTTCAAAGTGAATAGCGTCCATTCAAGAAAATAAACAAGAGTAAGAGTGACTAAACATTCATGGTTTGGGAGAGCCGACAAACAGCTATGGAAAGAGTAGGAGGCGTACTCGAAAGAGCTGACACTGGCCACGGTTAACTTTTGGGCATCCCCAAGAGCGTTGGACATACCCCTGTCAGTTGAGTCTTCCTCTGCTGTAAATGTAGTACATGTGTAGAGCCTCTACGTCGCCTACACTTCACTTGTGCGGGAAGCAGCCACGCGGATCGACAAGCACCCACGTACTGGACCTTTTGAGACCAGATCCCGACACCTCTCCCGGTCATTCTTTCTTTGTCAACGTGTCCATCGTAGCACCCTCCGATGAAGGAGGTCTCCGGTAATACCCGAGCACCGATATGCTCTAGACGTCGACTGCTGCTGCTGGGAGGTTTGGTCTCCGCTACAGCGGTGGTATCATTCCTCAACGACTTCGAGACGTTGGCCTCATTCCAGTTCACAAGCGCCAGAACCAATGGAAGCATCGAGTCCATTGATAAAGACCTACAGATGTTCCCCATGAGGAATCAGCAATTCGAAAAGACGATTCACCATCAAGTCCGAGATGAAGATGAAGAGACTATGGGCGAGAAGACGGAGCGTGTGGCTCCACCCGTGCAATGGCCACCTAACAAGGGATCGAGTGAAGATTGTCTCTATACCAAGGACTACGGACTTCTGGAGAGGTTGAACAATTCGTCGCGGACATTCTGCTTTGCAAGTGTCAATAATAGTTCACCGTACTCGTTTTTCCACGTACCTGAAGCCGGATTGAGTGCTACCAAGCTCGAGAACTTTGTGTTGGATATACGAGGTGCTGAAGTAGCCCATGATATTAACAACTTGGCTGAAGACGGTGGTGCCCACGACCCGAGATTCAAGTTCAGGAAGAACTCTGCGTTCTGCACTTGTGCTGAGTTACAAGACCGAGGACACGGAACTCCGAATATCTGGAAAGACTTCTTCGTTGGGGGACCTGGAGGTGAAGATACGAACTGCAGAGCTTTCCAGAGTGATACTGTGGGTGAAGAGCTGAAGCTGAAGAGAGCTGTAGTGCTAGTAAGGAAGGACGACCACAACCCGTTCTTCCAGATCTCAGCGATACTGAACGCGTGGGTCATGCTGAAAACTTTGGGCTGGGAACGAAACTCGACGCAGCTTGTGACGCTTGATCGAGCTTGGCCCGCTCCTGTTGACGACCTTCGCCATGCTGTTCTTGGTCCCGAGAAGGCGGTTGTCGGCGGTCAAGTGTTCCAGAAACGAGTTGTGCACTTTGAGTCGGCACTGCTGGCTCCGTACGAAGTCACAGGGCCGCTAATGAGCCACTTGGACGATAACCAGCCGTGCCATGCCAATGCTATGATTGCTGAATTCAAGGACGTGTCGCTCAAGAGCATGGCTGTGTCACCGCGCAACGCCAAATCCGATCCACACCGTTGCCTCGTAACCATCATCTCGCGGAGACCTTACGGTGGGCGTCAGGTACAGCGCGTTTGGCAAAACGAAGAAGAGATTCGAGATCTCATGAGTGAAGAATACCAAGACGCGTATCAATTCGGTGAGTGCGAGTTTCAGGCTCTCGATTTTGTGAACATGACCATGTACGACCAAATGCGGACGATGGTGGACAGCGATGTCGTGATCGGTATGCATGGTGCTGGTATGGTCAACGTGATGTGGACTCGACCCGAGACTCTCATCATTGAGATTTTCCCGCGCGAACGCTTTCGCTGGGGATATCGCAACTTATGCCAGTTTCTTGGCTGCAGGTGGTACGAATTCCGCAAAGGAAGAGACGTACGCGGTCGCACGCCCGATCCAAGCAGTATGGACAAGTACATTCCATACCCTCAGTGGAAAACCTTTTTCGATCCACTCTTCCGCGACGTTATTGACACACTTGAGCAAAAAGTTGGAGGTAACTGAATACTGATGCCGATCGTGAAGACAAAGAACTCAGCTACAGAACGTGGGAGAGCTCTAACGCTTTGGAAACACAACGATGTAATATAGACAAAATATCATCATTCGGCGTTGATCGTACTATCATGGAAACTGGTTTTACTTGGTGTCGTTGGGGTTACACGATTTGAACCGCTTGCTGGCAAGCGACGACATTGAAGGGCTGCTGCTGCCGTTCGTCTCGTATTCAGAGTTGTCTTCTGGTAGCACTGGCAGCACTTCAAAGAAGAACAAGTGTGTTGGTTAGTGCAATGTCCCTGGAGCACTCAAAACGCTTGACCAGTGACGGAGGATCGTACCTGGTATCTTCCGGACAACGTTTCTCTTCGAAGCCAAGGCATGCTCGGAAATATTTTGGCCATAGATCTACAGAGAATAATGATTTAGCTGGCATCGACGATGTGAGATGCTGATTGCTTACTTTGGAAGACGGCGACGGAGGAGGAAGCGTCGTGCTGAACTGCCGGATGTAGTTGCGGAAGGCGTGCTGCAAAAAGGTTGTACAAACACGCGTCAGAATTTAAGGCACAAAATCAATAACAAACAGGTAGGAGAGCCTTACGTAGATTGCAGTGTGGACCTTGTGCGATTTGTTTCGGCTGTACACGCGAATAATACGCTCTTCAAACTGTTTGTGGTCATCACACAGATACGCTTAGGCCAGGTTTCTCGGATAAATAATGGTGAAGTTGTATCACCTACCTTTTCAGGGAAAAGCAAGCTGACTTGCTCCTTCGGGATGTGAAACTTTTGTTGAGATCACTGGACCCGTAGAAGGACACGTTGTCCACCGGGTTCCGGTCCTTAAAGTTGTAGTTTAATCGGCCATCAAAAACGATGATGTCTTCCGGGTCCAGCGTCACGCCGTCGTAGGAAGTTTGGGTAGCCAGTTCTTCACTTGTGAACCGCGGGATGCGAGACATCAGCTCGGGCGGCAAGATGTACTCGTCAATGAACTCGTACAATTCACGCCGACGCATACGTTTTAGTAGCGCTCGAGCATCGGACATGGTGTCGGTCTTGGACGCTTCAATCGACTGCAGCGCATGAAACAACACAGGTAAGAACCAATTCATTCGACAGTATCGGCACGAGTACTTACGTGAACGACGTGGTCCGTGAGGAACTGGAAGTGCTCTGGGGTTTGCGTGGCAGCACAAATTCCCAGTTCTTTGTCAGCTAGAAGCATCGCGTCGCAAATCATGAACTCGACGGCCTTGCCCTTGCGGTGGTTGTAGATTTGTTTGTGCATCTGGTAGCGCTGCTGGAACATGTCGTAGATGTCTAAATTCACGCTCGTGTGGTAGCAAATCTCATTGTCGATGACACGGTTGAACATCGTGAGTCGGGAGAAGTCGAACACCTTGCGCAGGCCGAAGAGGTTGAGCATATCACGCGCCAAGTAGTCAAACTTGTCCACATCGATGCAGTTGCGTCCATTCGCCACAATCTCGTACAGGTATCCCCTCGAGTCCACACGCGAGCCCATGTGCGTACTACCAGTCATCAAACCACCACAAAATTCCGTCAGCATTACACCGCAACAACACTTCCAAGTCTCACTCTTTCGCTCCGACAATAAGCTGCTGGATGAACCGCACGTCGTCCCTCTCCAAGTCGATATTGTTGTCGTCCACCATGTACTCAATCATCCGCAGCGACATGTCTTCATGGTGATACGTCGGTGCGTCACTGCCGTATCCCCTTGCAGCCGCAACTCTGGGCATGAACTCGTGTTCAAACACGTGAGAGAACGGACCATGACCTAAATCATGCAGCAGTCCCGCAGCACTCTACAAAACCCATCAGTCTCCTCCCTAAAGCCTCTCCAATTGCACCTACCAGAAGCCTCGAATCTCTCTCGGTAAGCTCCAATTCCGGCTGCTGTAGTCGGAACCGCTCGACGGTTTGTCCAGACAGGAAACTCACGCCCAACGAGTGCTCGAAGCGGTTGTGTGAAGCTCCTGGGAAGACGTAGTACAGTGTACCCAACTGCTTCAAGTCTCTCAGTCGCTGGAACTGTGGCGTGTCCATGAGCGACACGCACAAACCGTTCACTTTGATGTAGCCATGTACTTGGTCTGAATGTGACACAACTCTTTAGTAAGCGATATCTCATCTCCCACACATAGTTACACAGCAAATTACATACCATTGAAGAGCTTGGCACGCGGGTCATCCGCTGCAGGCCATACACTGCTCATCCTTTATGCCAAGACGTCGTAAACAGCAACTCAAACAACCACTTCGTTCACTTCCACCAATGGGCCTCTGACGCACTTCTCTATGAGCTACGTACCTTTTTCCAGGTACATCAACGTACACCACACTATCTACGTCGTCCACACGACATTTACGTGTCCCACCCCACTCGTACGATCTTTCTGATAACATAGTGAAAGCAAGATAATCGCTATGACGGGAGATGTGGCGTACGTGACGCTCTCGGGGGCGACGCTGGCGCTGTACGCGGGTATGGAGGCCAAAGAGCTCCAGCAGCTGCTGCATGCAGCTCTACATACAGGAGGGGGCACGTGCTGCGGCTTCCAAGTGGCCTCAGAGAGCTCCAAGGGCCGCAAGAAGCGGATTCCGCGCCTCGTACCGCTGTCTGTGGCCTGCCGGGCGCCTGAGCTGCTGACGGGGCGCGTGTCAGCGTTAATGGCTTCGTCGCACGGCTCTGTACGCGAAGTGGGCGGGAGAGACGACGAGCGACTGCAGAAGTTATTACAGGCGCTGGAGTCGGACTTGCAGCTGTCCGCCTTTGAGACAGCTGTGCTGAGGGACGTCTGTGGACAACAAAGGGACCAGGTGCTGAGGGTGATGGGCGGCGAGACGTCAGTGGAGCATAAAAGGACTTTTTGTTGCGACTGTTACGACCGGAGGACGGAACAGCGAACAGTCCGACGAAGAAGATCGTAACAGAGAACAGTCGAGCGATCGAGAAGGACAGACAGGAGGACACTTTGCAGGCCGAGCTCGTGGCCAAGAAAGTGACGGCCATTGGCCGTCGAGTCTTCAGTCCACAGGTGCAGACGCAGGTCTTGGCGCTGGCGGACGCTACGAGACACAAGTGGACAATTGGAGAGGACAGCAAGACAGGGGAGGACAGGTTTGTTGACACGATGCAGCTGCTGAACATGCTGGAGAAGCTACTGGACAGACACGTGCTGCCGGAGGACCATGGCGCTCATTTGCTGGAGCTCGTGCTGAGCGGCAACCAGGTGCTTATCAGTGCTCTGCACAGCTACAAGAAGGACGGAGGCAGCCTGACGGACTTGGAGACCACAGCCAAGAGACTCGCAGCGCTCGGGTGCGACCCGCCCAAGCCTATTGCAACCAAGAAGAGCAGGGGAGGCTGGCAAAGATGAACGACTCGTCGGCCAAGAAGAGGGTGCGCAATGCCGCGGCAGCGACTCCGTCTGCGGTCTCAGTGGTGCGGTCCCTGCATGCGCAGCACATGCTGACGAGTCTCGAGTTGGACATCATACAAGCACTGGTGGCTCAGGACGACACGCAGGTGCTGCAGCTTCTGCGGGCCTTTGAACAGAGTGATCACCGCGACGTCAGTGCGCTGAGAGACGCGCTCGTGAGCATTGTGGAGGAGATTACGATGGAGCTTGGCGACGAGGAGAAGGCTGCTGCTGCGTTTGCACGTGGACTGGATGACGCGGTTCGAGAAGAAAACCAGTGGGAAGATAGTGATGACGAGGACGGAGACTCGTTTGGATGGCAGCGACACCTGATCTTCTTGCTCGGACAATGGCAAACTCAGCATAACCTGACCCCGGTCGATGCCAACACATTGCGCGGGATGGTTGCACAGCAGCACAACTTGTTGGAGAGTGCCTACGAAGTGTTTGCAGGTGACGGCGATGCCAGCGAGCTCTTGGACACGCTCCAGCGTGTGGCGAAACTGCAGCGACAGATTGAGCAGAGTCAAGCAGGCCAAAACGTCCTCAATGGTGAGCCAGTTAGCAGTCTTGGGCTCGATGACGTCGTGCGTCAGATGCAACGGCGTGGAGTGGTGCAGTTCGGAGATGCTGCAGGTCTTTTGATGCTGTTCCATAATGGCAACGAGGCCCTGCAAGCTGCTAATGAGGCTTTCCAGGCAGATGGAGATATACACGAACTCGAAGAAACGCTACTTCTCGTGGTCAAGCACGCGAGGTTTGGCGGTGATGAAGAGCCCATTGACGAGGGCCAGGCTGTATCCCGACTTCTAGCGGAATACGGAAGATCAGGCCGCCTTGAATTGTGGCAAATCCAGCTGTTGATGTTCCTGTTAAAATCTCACGACCCGCGTCTATTAGCTGCAGTCGATGTGTACAACGAGGACAAGAATGCTGAAGAACTGATTGAAACGCTCGAGGTTTTGGTCGAGCTGGCAGCCTGGGAACGCCATCATCATGCAATGGTGCACGATTGGATCGCTCCACTGGCAGGAAGCGGAAAATTGCCTCGTGGTGGAGCTGAGCGGCTTATGCAGCTCGTGAAGGCTCGTGACGACCGCGTTGTAGCGGCACTGGTGGTCTACTTGAGTGACGGCAACAGGGAGGAGTTTGTCGATACATTGACACGAATTGCATGTCTCGAAGCGATGAAGCTGAAGAATGTGCAGGTAGAGACCACACAGGACGAATCGGAGGAAGGGCATTTGGTTTTGGCTCTGCTGAAGGAGCTGGAGGATAAAGGTGTCATGACCGCTGATGAACGTGAGCATGTTGAAGAGTTGGTATGCAGCGGGGATGCCCGAATGCTCGCAGCAATGGACGTGCTGGCAGCGACGCACGATGCTGAAGACTTTGCAGACACCATACGCCGCATCTTGGCTAAGCCGAAACAAAAGGAAACTGCTGAGAGTGTCGAAGCTGGGGTCTCCACGGAAGCTGCACCCAGCATTTCTATTACTGCGGAGGACGAAGATGAAGCCTCTAAAGATGCACAAGCGGACTCTCAACTTTCAGAAGAGAGTGACGAGGACACATCTCGTGTAGCTGAGACCCATGAAACCTCTCAGGAAGAGAAAGAGCAGGAACAGGAACAGGAAGACGACGAGGTTGCGACTGATAAAGCCAATGAAGAGGCTACCGAAGAGGTCGAGAAGGTGACCGAACACGTTCTGGAGGACGCGAAAGACGAGGGTGAAAACGGAGGAAAGACGAACGTAGAGAAGGAGGAAAATGAGCAGGCCCAACAAGAACAGAACTGATCGGATGCGTACTCAAAGCTGAACTCAAATGAAAAAGCCTAAGCGGTAAATTATGCGTTCTTGCTCCTGCCGGCAACTACGCCAACTGAAGCCTCTGTATGCACATGCACGATGGACTCCATTACTGCGCTTCTCATTTGCGAAAATGCTGCGAAGACGCCACGTCCCAGCGAAGGCACCAAGACAGGTACGCTCACTTTGAAAAATGCCAACAATGAGAGAACCGCAGCTCACATCTGTCTTCCTTGCGATACCGGAGCGACTTCAAGCGCTTTCGCACGTGGTTGATCAAATCAATGAATTCCTGAAGCCCGAGACTATCGACTCCGCCGTCTACAACGATTGCCAATACGTCGTTCGTGTGCATGGAACCACTAGGAAATGGACGAAAAATGCGATGAATGGGGCAGCGGCTAGAGGGCGTCTCGATATTGTGAAGTGGCTGAATGCCGTTCGCAATGAGGGATGCACTATCGTTGCCATGGATGAGGCTGTGGTGAACGGACATGTGGGGGTGGTGAAGTGGCTTCGTGTTCACTACTTCGGAAGATGTTCGAGTGCTGCGTTGAATGCTGCAGCGAAGAATGGGCATAGCGAAGTAGTGAAGTGTTTGTGCTGTACCAGGAATGGCCAAGGGCCGTATGAGATCACCGACGGGGTTCAAGTGGCCGCAGCGAGAGGAGACATCGGGACTTTGAGTGTTCTTATGCATGAGAACTGCAGCTCGTATTATCTTGGTCGTGCTCTCGAAGAAGTTGCGGCAAAAGGACAGCGTGATGCGGTGAAGGTTCTACTGAGCGTGGAGTTACAGCAACCCAGTGTCAGCAAGGCGTTGAGGAATGCTGTTTCAATGAATCACATGGACGTTGTGGAACTTCTTGTCGATCACTGCTCCTCGGCAGAAATCAGGACCGCATATCCGACAATCACTATGAAAAACAACGCCAAGATTGGAAAGGTTCTTCGTGGGGCGATCAAAAGAAGAATCATGGAGGAGAAGTGGGGTACTTTACGACACAAAGCAACATTCTGGAAGGAATTAAAGCGTCCCGAGATACGGCGGTGAGAATGGAAAAGGCAGCGTGGCTGTGTGGGATGTTCCGGACGTGGTGAGTTTTAGTGATAAGGCCATTCAAGGCTGGAAGTCTTTGTGCTGTAGCAGCGTTCTAGCTGCGGGGGTATTGAGTTTTACTTTTATACTGAAGTAGGAATTAATCCAACACATGTACCACATATTTTTTATTTGCGCCTACGTTAGTTATTACTTCGTCGTAAGACTTCATTTTTCTTGAACGCTTGGACTTCATGAGTTTAACATACAGCAGACTATCGTCAAGCTAATTTGCCCACCTTCACGACCCGCAATCGAATGTTAGCTGCTCATAAACAACATTGTGTGAGCGGAAGCAAACCTAGTTCCAACTTAGCCTGCATTTAACTGTTACTGCATCTCCATCACGCGAATGAATAAAATTAATTTTGTCCGTCAATAAGCAAGTCGTATCGCAATGCATGCGAGAAATACTGACGTCAATGTTTTTGGTAGACGAGGAAAACACATGAGTCTTCACTACCGCAGAGGTTTTGAGTTTTTGAGCCTTGGAGCTTTGAGCTGAATCTTTAGAGATTTCATTCCTTCAAAAGTTCTTTAAATTTTCACTGTCATGAGCTCATCGTACGCAACGAAAAGTTCAAAATGACCCAGCAGCTTCAGTTTTAAGTTGTTACACTCGAAAAACGGACTCTTATTTCAAACGATTCTTCGGTGACACCAACGGAGCAAACGCCGGGCCTTTTGGTGTGGCAACTTCTCCAGTGATGCCCATTTCCAGACTTACGACCATATCGCTTTCATTTTCACTGTGTCTGCCGACGATACCTCTTCTTGGGACGGTAGATGAAATATAAAGTCATTTGCGCAGCACTTAGTAGAATTCCCACCACGTTCGGCACCACAATGAAGAGATCGTTGTCGACAATGCCGTTGATGAGCCACAGGGTACTGTTGACGAAGATGATGACGCACAGAAGTACAGGAATTGCTGCTGATGACTTGGTCTGGATCACGAGCTTGAGCTTCTCGAATGGAGATATGTACATGGCGAACGTTGCGACGTTAGCCAAATAGCCAAGAACGAGGCCGAGCTGGTGTCTTGACTGGTTGATAACTCCACTCGCGACCAGAACGGCGTACGTAGTAACCAATACGAAAGGTACTCCTGCCACCGCAATGGATCTGGCCACGTACGTGCGGTTCGAGCACCACTTGGCGTAGATAATGACGTACAGCGTCACCACAACATCACCAAATACGCATACGGAAAAGAGCGGGAAAATATTTTTCACAGTATAGGCGTAGATCAACCTGGTGAACATTTGAAGAGAAATGGTTAGTAAATATTTTGATATGGAGTGCAGGGCGCTGAATAAATTCTACCAGATGTGGTTGCACAATAGCAATGCTACTAGAGGCATAAGTGCCATCACGCCAACATCCTTGCGCTTGTGGACTCGGTATAGCTCTGGGACTGGGCTGAGTCTCAGAACGATCTGAGCGATAGTCGTCAATACTTTCACCGTCGTAATAAATGCAGATACCATCTTGACGTTCCGTGTGGTGCCTTGTAGCGCTAAACTCGAAATGAAATGAGGTTTAACATACCAAGCGCGTGGTTTGGTACATGTACATGCAATCATGAGCTCGGTTTCGTACATGTAATCACCTGATGAAATGAGCCCTAAAATCACTGTCCTTTTGTCGTTTTGTACCTTTTTCCAAGGAAACTGAGTACATGTAGAACTCTTCAAAGTGGATCAATGCAAACCGCTTTCAGTCGACGAATGATGATGCCTGGCCCTCGAGGACGAAACACGGAGCATCTCATGTCAACGTCGCGACGTCCAGAAATCCTGTCTTGCAGACGAGCAGCCATAGTGGTCCGCCGTCTAGAGTCATCAAGTCCCCGCGAAAATGATCTTGAAGTCACCATTGGCATCTTCCCTCCGAGATGGCCCAAGGTGGTTCACTTCCGTCACCACAACCGTTCTCTCTGCTCGGTCCGATGTTCTCAACCATTCCCCATTTTGCAGTCGACAGCAACCCCTCCAACCAATCTCAACGCCATGTCGACCGTCTTGAGCTTTCGGTCGTCGAAAACCAACAACCGACAGCCCAGGACCCCGTCGTAGAGCTGAATCAATCTCAAAACAACAACAACCACCCACCCGAATTGAGTCTGTCACGCAGTCGCGTCGGTCCTCAAAGCATCACCGACGCCATCCATCTCTCTCCAGAGCGGAAGTTTGAAATGCTGCAGCTCATGGAAGCCTCGGAAAGGCACGTGGTCAATTCCATGATCGGAGACGAAGCTTCGTTGACCCTGTGGAAGCTCCGTATGCGCAAGAAAGGCATCACCTACTATGTGGACGAGAACGTTGGCAAGGGACTCACCCGTTTCTGCTGCGTGGGGTCACGGACGCCCCCGTGATGGAAATCATGAAGATGTTCATGGTCACCAACACCGAGATGTTGCTGAAGAACGTGCGGATCATGTACCGCAACGTCCAGGAGGCCAAAATCCTGTCGGTCTTGAAACCGGCCACCGTCGACAACCCCATGCAGTCGGTTTACATCCGCTATGCGAGCTTCGACACGCCAATTCTCATGAGCGGTCGGGACATTTGCGTCTGCGTGTGCACCAACATGTTCACATTGTCGGACGGATCCACCGTCGGCTACTGTCTTTGGGACTCGGTGGACATCCCGGAATGTCCCGATCGGTTGGCCACCGACAAGATCATCCGTAGCAAGATGTGGCACTCCGGGTTCTTCTTCCGGAACTCGGGCAAACCCAACGCCGTGACCAAGGTGTGCTACCTCATTGGCGTCGAGATCGGGGGTGTTGTCCCTCAACTATTGGGACACATCCACATGACCATCTTCGGTGGCAATTGTCGACGAGTGTGCAAACACTACCGCAAACGAACTTTAGACCCAGTGACGTTCACTCCCGGGCGCTTTGGCCGCCCAAGAGCGAAATCAAAGATTGTTGTGTGTGCGGGAAGTGCTTCAACCCGTTGGTCAAGAAGCACTACTGTATCAGGTGTGGTAAAGTTGTCTGTGGTCGCGGCAACTGCTTCTTCAAGGAGGAGGTTAGCGTGCCTGGTGCAGTGGTCACTCAGGTTCGTATCTGTCAGTACTGCCTCGATGAGACTGGCATGTTGAAGACGAATCTGCAGGCTATTGCAGCAAGGGGCAACCTAAACAGCCTCGACAGCGAGGGATCTGGCGTCCGAGATTTACTGCATCATAACTCGGAGTCGAGTAGGAGCTTGTAGGGAGTGTGTTTCAACATGTATTTTGGTTGCTAATGATTCGCGTTTACCTGCTTTAACATGTTGATGAAGTCGTTCTACCCGTACATCTTGACGAGCGACCCGTGTGTATGTAATGGTCACCGTCGAGTCGAGCTTTGCAAGATTCCTTGCGGTGGGATGAACCAGTGCTCGGAAAATACCGTATCATATTTATCTGACCTGCACCGATCCACAATATAGTTAACGGCGTACGCTGACGAGGAATAGTTAATTATTGGGAAAATATCAATGTATTGCTTGTACTTACGACTAGCCACCTCAGCTTGAAGAACAACTTCACATCTGCTGCTGTACATCAAAAACAGTGCCGACGTCCCAGTAGCTTCTGTTCGTACGCAAGAAGAGTAGCATCTCCACGTTAACCGGTAGCAGCGACGCTCGCTGCGGTGTCACCACCCGTTTTGCTTGCGAGAACAGCCGCTCACAGCGGTTGCTCGTTGGAGGCAGTTGGAGCAGCAGGTCCGAGTACAGCGGCGACGTCTGAATGGCTGTCACCTTCGTCCTTTCTCTCAGGACAGCAGTGGCAAAGTCCTCTTCTTGCTGCTTGTCCGCTTCTTCGAGGCCTCTCTTGCGCTTCGCACCGGAGACCATCACCGCCTTATCAAACTTTTTAATGGTCTCGCGCTGAGCGACAGACAGCCGTTCGCCATTGATAGCTTGTCAGCAAATAGTACATCCAATTAATATTAGCAGTATCAACCACGTAGTATACCTTGACTGCTGCTGCTTCAAATACCGGTGAGTGCACGACATTGGCAGTCGCCTTGAGATAAGGCTTCATGGAGGGAAACCACTCTATGACGGAGTCAAACAGCGCATGCACATCCGCGAGCGACAAATCCTCCGCTTGCAGCTTGACCGTCACGCTGTCAAAACGCGAAGGTCCTTCAGGAGGGCTTCGATCCGACGATGCATCGCTGCCTTGGGGATACTATCGAAAACAGGCTCCACTTTCTTTGCATCATCACGAATGCGCACGTACCGAGAGATCATGGTGTAGACCGAGCTCCAGCGCGTCACGTTGGGGCGGAGCGGTGTCAGCTCCGTGTGCTGCCGCAGGGCAGCACGGTTGTTGACCGTGCGTAGTGCCAGCATCAAGGAGCTTACTGAGTCCACTTCATCCATGTGCGCTTCGAGAAAAACGTTGGCAGCCAAATTGAACCGGTGCGACGCACAGCCAATCACAGGAACCCCCGTCGTGTCGCAGCCGCGCGGTTCGTGGCACAATTATCGCCAATCAGAAACGCCATGGATTCCGGTGATTGGCCAAAAATGGCGGTAATTTTCTTCATGAACTCGCAGTGCGACTGGGCGGTCTGGTCCCCTTCCTCCATCGGTGCGATCGCCAAGAGCGGCTGCTTCAACTCACCGTCGGCCCAGTAGACAGCAAAGAGAGCTACATAGTGCTCCAAGTAGTGGGTCCACCCGTCGAACATGATACCGTAAGGTCCGGAAAATTTAGCGGTGATCTTGCGCTCTACGGCCACGACAGTGGCGGCGAGATAGGTCTTGAGAGTCTTCGAGCAAACATGCTTCAGCTTGGACATAGCCCTAGTGAGGGAATCATCGACCTCAGACAGAGGCATGTTGCGGAAAACAACCCACTCCATCCAGCGGTGCCTCTGGGCTAACAAACCCGTGCACCGAAAGAGATCCCGCCTTTCTGCTCAGGTGGACCTCGTAATCCCGCTGGAAATCGGGATGCTTATCCTTCAAGTGGCTCATTAGATTGGCGTAGCCACTCGAAGGAGCTGCTTGCACCGCGTTCCACAGCCGTTGCAGACGAAGTGATGATCCTTGTCAGCAGCAAAGAAAAAGTGGCACAGGTCGCGGGTGGTGGTGGTGGTGACCATGGTGGCTTGGGGAGGATTGCAAAATGAATAACGAATCTTCTAGAGCGGGATGGGCGATTATAGGACCCGCTTGCAGCAAGATAGCAAGCCTTGCTATCATCTACATCGCTGCTGCTTTCGCAGCCACTGAACACAGTTTTGGCTCGGTCCGTGTGACCGAACCGGTTCAAAACCAAAAGTAGTATATTGGTTCGAATTTCAATAATACTTCTCGGTATTCTCATCCAATAGTTAATTATTTACAAGCTTCAATATCATTACTATTGACATTAAATTATTTTTTCCGGGCACTGCGATGAACAGCTTGGGGCCTTTACGGACAGTGATCTTTTGGCATGCCACACTTCACTGCAGCCCTGCATCCGGGATTCTCGGATACTACGTATCCGTGCCCTGGCCTCTTCAAGCCGTTTGGTTCAGGTTTTAATGAAGTCCTTCCTCTACCGTATTTGTGTTTACCTAAAAACTATAGAGCCCTGAAAGTCTCTGGGCGTCGAAGCCCAATATCTCTGTGGGACTTTAACCCTATGTTGATATATCGAGGCCGTGGTGAACGGCAGATGAACTTACGGAAGCAGGAGGGTCACCAAGTACTTATTAGTGGTTTGCCATTCCACTGGGGTGGGCGACTTCAGCGTCAACAATGTTGATTCAACATGACGCGGTCGGCAGTGCACAATATCCACTGCCAAAATGTCCATCTCGAGAGCAGATCGCAACTCGAGAGCATGCAACCCTCGTGGACCTCATGAGAGGCTCTCATTGAGAGCGGCCTTCCACCTCAACCATTGCGTTGGTGTTACGCCGTGTACTGTACACGGCGTACACTGTACATGCACCAGCGTTGAACATTGCCTTGCGTCGAACAGGTCGGGTAATCCATGTCGGGTAATCTGTTCCTCGACAATGGTGACGACAAGCAAGGATGGCGTGAGGTCGAGATGCACGCGTGAACGCCACTTCGCCAGCGTGTTGGACATCCAAATGTTCATCGAGATCCGATACTGTGCTCTGTTCGCGCGGTGCTTTGGTTGAGTCCGCCCCGTTCAAAAGAGGAAAAGAGGAGATGGTCGTGCATTGAAGCGTACCGGTACCGGTATCCGTAGGTTGCGAGTTTACGCGTTTGTGGCAAATCGACAAGTTCATCCGATTGTCGAGGGCTCCACCTGTATCCTGGGAAGCACTCGGCGAGTCGAAGAAGTGAACGAACGAAGCTAATGGACAAGTGCTCTACATGCACACCGGTAGATGTATCGCGTCTTGATAGCGTTTGGCCGTCACCTTCTGCTGGGTGAAAAGGTCAATAGAGCGCAGTGATGCCACTTGATGTTGGTGCATTTTGTCAGCACCCCGCGTCAGTAAGGGCTGGACAGCGCCTGTGCTTGCTTATAGACAACCTTCATCTTGATGCACATCCGAAAGCTTTGCGCTTGTGGCATGCGACGTGGGGCTGATCGCTGCCCATAAGTGAATTCGCCGTCTTTGAGCTACGTCGTGAATCTCCAAACATGAGCGACCAGGATGGCTGGACTACGTCTCCCACTGGAACATCGGAGGACCGTTGGGGCGTGAGCAGCAGCGCCAAGCTGGTGACACGTCCGGCACGACAATCTGCAAAGCAGAGTATGGCCAACTTCGAGCAAACTCTTCGGCCATTTGAACAGACCACCAATCCGTTCGGACAGACCGAGCAGCAACAGCCACGACGGTCTCAGCAATCTTCAAGACCATCGCAACAGACCCCAAAGCAGTCGAGACCTTCACAGTCTCAGCAGCCTTCAAGACCATCGCAACAGCCCCCAAAGCAGTCGAGACCTTCTCAGTCTCAACAACGACAGTCTCAGCTGCCTCGTCGAGCGTCACAGCAATCTCAACAACCTCCACGACAGTCTCCACAGATGCCTCGTCGACAGTCTCAACAACCTTCACGGCAGTCCGAACAGGTTCCACTGCGACGGACATCAGAGCAGCCAACACGACCATCGCAACGGGTACCAGACAACTTTGGTCGCTCTCTGGGGCCAACTCGACCGGTTCCAAACCACCGCTCGAGCAGCACACAGCACCCTCGTCGTCAGTCTCAGCAGATCCCGGATTATCGCACTCGTGTCGAGCGTCCATCAGGACCATCAAGACCATGTCCTAACCACAACACGCAAGCCCTAAAAGCTCCACGTCCGGCTCAGCAGATCCCTACAGGCTTCCCGAGTCTTGAGCGACTTCGAAGCGACAAATCTACCAGCAGCGGTGGCAGTAGCAATAGCGATTCGTACGTCGAATTGTCACCTATTCGGCGTCGCGAGATCATTTCTCGCGTAAATGAATCGGTGCAGAACGTCATGGCTTCCATGCTGTCGGACAACTCCGGCAGCGTGCAGTGGAAACCCAAGCTCCGCAAGAAGGACATTTCGTACTATATGGACGAGTCCAGCGTCAAGCCCGGACAGTCTCGCTTCTGCTGCGTGACCCATACCCACGCAACCGTGGACGAAATCATGAAGTTGTTCCTCCTTTCCGACAACGACAAACTACTTCGCAACAATCGCCTCTTGTACGATAACCTGTTGGAGACTCGCGTGCTATCTGTACTACGTCGACCGACCAAGGAGCGCCCCATGAACTCAATGTACGTCAAGTACTCGAGCTTTCAGGCACCTGGTTTGATGACGAACCGAGACACTTGCGTGGCCGTGGCCACGGATATGCTGCGTCAACCTGACGGATCGATGATCGGCTACTGCCTTTGGGACTCTGTGGACGACCCGGAGTTTGCTGAAGCTACGAAGAAGTCTGGTCTCGACTTTTGCCCGATGTTCAGGTCAGGCTTCTTCCTCCGACGCTCAGGACGGAGACAGTCAAGCAGTGACCTGACCCAAGGCTACACCAAGATCGTGTACATGGTCGGCATTGAGCCTGGTGGCTGGGCGCCAGGCCTTCAAGCTCGGCTTCTCATGGAGAGGTTCGGCGCAACCCTCAGTCGTGTTTGCTCGCACTTCAGGCGAAAGCAATTGGACTCGCGAACGTTCGTCATGAAGACTCAGTGGGTCTCCAAACTCTCTGCAAAGAGCTGCAAGCAGTGCAACAAATCGTTTCAAGTGCTGTCGAACCGTGTGAATTGCCACGCATGCGGCCAGGTGGTGTGCAGATCTTGTGCTTCCAAGGAACTCGTCGAGCTGCACGCGGTCGGACTCGTACCTATGCACATCTGCTACTCGTGCCTCGAGAAAGCCGGACTTCCCACTCCTCTATCGTCGCAAAAGGACCGAACAAGTTCCAGGAGAAGACGTCTGCAGTCCGACACCGCCAGCATTTCACGAGTCACTGCTCAGACTCAAGCACAGCCTTTGTCTCGCTCAGAACCTCAGCATCAGTCCAAGTCGGTTATTGAAAGCGACTTGATTGAAGAGGAGGATGATGACGATGACACGGACACTGGGGAATGGGCCTTCACGTCGGCGGGCGTACCCGTTCGACCGTATCGAATGGCATCCTAGGTGTCAACAACGACGAAGAGAGTCGTATTTGTGTACGTAGAACTTTGTAGGAACAGTTATGAAGCAACGAACCCCTTTCAATGCAGTATATGTATGTGTTCGTTATGAGAGTCCTCTACCAATAGGGGTGGGCAGGTGCGAGCGCGTAAGTAAACCGCGCTGGATTGGGAGGCCGACCTTAAAGTTGCCTACTGTTACTACATGTATTATATTACTGTAGTACTGTATTATTTCTGAAGTACAACACAAATTGTGTTACACAATACGGGACGTGAGGCTGTTGTGGAGGCCACTGAAGTTTCCAACAAAGCCGGTCTCGAGCTGCTGGCGGTATCGACATTACATGTAGTGGCGTAAGCTTTGCCCTCCGAGGATTATCCTCCGCGAGGATAGATCTCTGAATCAGAGTCTCTGTTACTGTACATGTATTTTAATTATTAAATATCGGCATTTTTGACTTCGAAGTACCTGCAAGTTGCAGGCTGCAACGCTATTGCGGACGAAGGTGGAGTTGGATCAGGTTGGGAATCGCTATTCGCCATCATAAAATTGGTGGAGCTCGCTGGGAGTCGACAGAGCATGGCGTCATCAAGGACGAGGCCAATGCAGTGTCATATCTTTTCTTATCTCCGTCACAATTTAAGGGTCTGCACTGCGGACGCACTGCGGACACAAAAACTCTGGTTGAGAGACGCGAGGATAATCCTCGGAGGGCAAAGCTTACGCCACTATTGTCGACACCGTCAGCAGCCCGAGACCGGCCTGTTGGAGGTCTTCACACTAGCCTCACGTCACGCATTGTATTGTAAATGTCCTGGTGTGATACATTCGCCATTGCTTTAGTACATCAAGTCTTGGCTCGGCCTTCTTCGCCGTCTGTGAGCGACGTTCACTGAGTGTGCAGGTCGGTATGGATGTGGTAACGGCTCAAACATCTTGACTTTGGTATGGTACTTCAGTCATACCATGTCATATCCAGCAACTTGTTGTATCCGACACGTCAAATTAGCCAATAAGAATAGAGAAATGTCGTACATGTCATATCCGACAACAAATTGGTGGACAGCAAACCGGGACACTTTAGTTGGACAGAAATTGCAAGCACCTTCAGACTTTTATCTCGAAACACGTATCACACTACACATGTACGCGGTGAGCAAGGGAAGATACAACACGTCGGGCTTGCTGCAGATTGACCACGTCGTAGAACGCTTATACAACCTGGAACAACTAGATAAGGAAGTGGGCAAAGTGTTGACCATGTTGTTAACAACATTGAATACGCCTTGATACTACCGGTAACCTTGTCTAGCATTTGTTGCCTCCCTACCCACGTGGGCGCACACGCGCGCATGGTTCGAGCATTATCTTGTAGGACTTCGCTTTGTCCGGAAGATCTGTCCCATTCTATGGCCACCATTTGAATATCCCTCAAATCCGTTGCAAATTTGATTATCATATATGACAGGATAATCATGCTGGCAAATATCAGTGAATTTGTCTGCTGGATGAATGTATGACACTTGCGATACGGTAGACAAAATAGTACATCCGATTCACATCTCCGGAGGCAGATCCTGCGAGTTCGGTCTCTACCGCTACAGTCCAATGCCAGCAGGTTCCTGAAGGCAAAAACGGGCTCGAATTCCCTCCTCGCTGTCCGTCTGACGTGGCAGCAAGTCTCACTTTGCAACTTGCAAGCTCAGAAACAAGCTCCTTATCCCCTCTCTCCTCAATCTACAATGGTCAAGTACGTGCTTACTGGCATTGGCGGCAACATCGGCGGCCACGCGGCTGACTTCGCCGTGGACATCAAGAAGCCCGAAGACGTGCTGGTGCTCACGAGTTCGGACATCTCCAAGCTTTCGCCAGAGCGTGTGGCCAACTGGAAGGCCAAGGGTGCTATCGTCGAGAACGCTGACTACCTCGACGTCGACAGTCTAAAGAAGGTGTTCGAAGGTGCTGAGGCGGTTGCCTTCATCTCCACCTGGTTGTTCGGAGACGGTCGTCGCGGCCAGATGAAGAACTGCATCAAGGCTGCCAAGGAGACCGGCGTCAAGCGCGTGTGCTACACGTCGTTCGTCGGTGCCGGTTCGGACCTCCCCAACGACCAGGTGCCGTTCCTGCCGCGTGACCACCACTTCGTCGAACACGAGATCTACGCTTCGGGTCTGGAGTACAACATCCAGCGTGACTGGCTGTACCAGGACAACACTCCTCGCTTCTTCGCTCCGTCGTGGCACTTTACCGAGGACCGTTGGATCAACAACAGCCACGGTGTCCCCGGTGCTTACGTCGCCATTGAGGACTGCGGTCGCGTGTTCGCTGCTCTGCTCCTCGGCAAGCAGGAGAAGAACACTGTCGTGGATGTGACTGGCCCCGAGCCTGTCACGGACCGTGAAATGTTCGAGTGGATGAACTCCATCAGCGGCTACAAGGGCGAGTTCGTCGACATGCCCGACGAGGAGATGTACGCCTACTGGCTCGGCCGCGGCCTGCCCACGGAATTCTTCGGCGACTTCTCCAAGGTGCCTATGAAGCTCTGTATGGGTGACCTGCTGTGCTGCGGTGAGACCCTGGCCAACGGCTCGATGAACAAGGTTACTGACACCGTCGAGCGTCTGACTGGCCGCAAGCCCATCGGCTACAAGGAGAACCTCCTGCAGTACAAGGAAATCTTCCCCAAGAACCAGTAAGTGTTTTTGTTAGCTCTCTGAATTACGAGTAATAGGGTCACCCTCCTCGCGCTGCTGTTAAGACACAATGAAATCAGTTAATAGTCTTCACTACGGCCACCAGCATCTCCTAGTTTAACATGCAGAAACGAATACGTTTGTACTGCGCAATCCTCATTGCTGCTGCACCGATACTCGGTATATTTCCTGGTTGAAGGTCACTAGGCTAACGTTATCTCTCTCGTCAGCGCATAAAATCGGATAAAGTTGATTTAATTTGGTTAAAATTAGTATCCGTGAGATTTTTCTAACGTTTTTAGATAAAATCCGCATTAGATAATTCTTTCCCTTTTGTGTTTTGGATAAAAATCGGATAAAGTTGAGTTAATTTGGATAAAATTATTTTCCGTAGGATTTTTCAAGCATTAATATTGAAGAACAGCTTCATAATACTACATAAAATAGTACTAACGATTGAAGATAGTACTACTACGTAGTACTAGTTGTAGATAAAATCCGCAGTAGGTAGATAAAATCAGAGATCCAGCTAGCTGCACTATTGACTCAACATACTCACGCAGCAGCTCGGGCTACCGATATTCAGCCAGCTTACTGGTTCTTGGGGAAGATCTCCTTGTACTGCAGAAGGTTCTCCTTGTAGCCGATCGGCTTACGGCCGGTCAGACGTTCAACCGTATCGGTGACCTTGCTCATCGAGCCATTGGCCAAAGTCTCACCACAACACAGCAGGTCTCCAATGCACAACTTCATAGGCAGCTTAGAGAAATCTCCGTACACGTCGGTGGGCAGGCCGCGGCCAAGCCAGTAAGCACGCAGCTCCTCATCGGGCATGTTGACGAACTCGCCCTTGTAACCACTGATGGAGTTCATCCACTCGAACATTTCACGGTCCGTGACAACCTCGGGGCCAGTCACATCCACGACAGTGTTCTTCTCCTGCTTGCCGAACAGCAGAGCAGCAAACACGCGACCGCAGTCCTCAATGGCCACGTAAGCACCAGGGGTGTCGTGGCTGTTGCTGAGCCAGCGGTTCTCAGTAAAGTGCCACGACTGGGCAAAGAAGCGAGGAGTGTTGTCCTGGTACAGCCAGTCACGCTGGATGTTGTAGTCCAGACCCGAAGCGTAGATCTGCTGCTCCGTGAACTGGTGGTCCTGTGGAAGGAAGGGCACCTGCTCATTGGGGAGGTCCGAACCGGCACCGACGAACGACGTGTAGCACACACGCTTGACACCGGTCTCCTTAGCAGCCTTGATGCAGTTCTTCATCTGGCCACGACGACCCTCACCAATCAACCAGGTGGAGATGAAGGCAATGGCCTCAGCACCTTCGAACACCTTCTTCAGGCTGTCGACGTCGAGGTAGTCAGCGTTCTCGACGATGGCACCCTTGGCCTTCCAGTTGGCCACACGCTCGGGCGAAAGCTTGGAGATGTCCGAACTAGTGAGCACCAGCACGTCCTCGGGCTTCTTGATCTCCACAGCGAAGTCAGCCGCGTGGCCGCCGATGTTGCCGCCAACGCCAGTAAGCACGTACTTGACCATTGTAGATTGGGAGTGAGGAGCTTGTTCTTGAGCTTGCAAATTGTAAAGTGAGACTTGCTGCCACGTCAGACTGGTAAGTTACCAGGTACCTGTAACTGAGCCCAACAAGGAGGGAACACGAGAAGGTCTCGCGATTCGGTAGAGACCGAGGATCTATTTTCGGAGATTTGAATCGGATGGAGTCTCCATCTGGTACTATTTTGACTATTGCCCAGGACTGGATCCCGCACCTTACAAAATTGAAGATGTTTGAGCCGTTACGACGGCCACTTCAACGTCCTGTGGCACCACCATGGTATTAATAGCGGGTCGGTTCATTGGATCGACTGACCTAGGCGAAGGAGACCGAGCCAGCACTTGACATCGCGCATGAATGAAGAATGCATCACTCTGAGGACACTTACGGCTCAATACGCGACGTGGGGCTGCTGTGAACTCTCCAACAAGCCGGTCTCGGGCAGCAGGCGGTCTCGACAATATGACGTTAGATACGCCTCACGGATCCTCGCGTGCGAAGCAAAGCAGCGCTCTAATACTATTAGTATTGCTAACGTTAACGACGGTAATACCTCACCGTGCTGCTTGAAGCGCCTTCCACCCTGGGTTTCTTCCTTGATGCCATCCTGTTCACAGCTCTTGAGAATCGCGGCGAACTCCACCAACTCCATGAAGTTGGTGAAGTTCATGAGCGCAGCGCACTCATCTGACACTCGCCTCTGGTCCATGCGCCTGCAGGACATGGGCCGGACGAACGGATGCGTGTCGGATTTGTACGATCTTTCCTGCCAAGAGCCACGCCATTCACGATCGCAGTGCAGCACGCGCCGGAGGCGTGGCCATCATCACTTTCAATTCCTGTCGTGGAGCACACACGTGGAAGCTCCAGATCGTTGCAAGGGAGACAGTCTCCATTGTGGTACGGACACAATCCTGGTTGGGGGCTACAGGTATACGGTTGTTGATGCTTGTCCTGAATTGCAACTTACCCCGTTCCTCTACGCGCGCGCAAGCCGCGTGTAGACACACGCCGGTGCCTTTAGTGGGAAGACTTGATGCGAGGTAAGCTTACTTCGGCGCAGGAGCGGTGCTTGCTTAGTAAGCAGCTTACCACTCAATACCGCGGCGGTGCTCTGTATGTGAATGTCCTCAGTTAGGTACTGTACCCACTCCGCTGTTGTGTTGAGTGAACGCTGTAAGTGGCTGCACTTAGTTTATTGCATTGCCACTCGCCTGTTTGGTTTGATCCAAGCTATGTCGACGATAAACTTCACTCCAACGGCACCTGTTTGCTGACGGTCAGACTGACCAAGCAGAGGGCGCATGTGATCGGTTTGGTCGCCCACAAGCCGCTTACTTCTTCAGTTCAGGGACCGATGGAGCGAAACTTTACCGAACAACATCCTTTCGCCATTCACTTTTCGTAGTACTCTTCAGTCGTTGTGACCACCTCCACACTTCCGATCAAGCGAAAACACCGAGAACTGAAACCCCTATTGCCACGAGTAGATTTCGAGGGCGTGGTGAGGCTCTAGCTAGTGCGATAGACTTCCTGTCCGCGATAACAATAGTTTTTTCAGTCCTCGATTTTTCAGAGTTCTTATCACCTACTGGAATTCCGTTTGAATCCACCCAGCTAATGCAACTGGCCACGACATCCGCAGGAGATAAAGGCGAAGCATGGTTCCGTTCCCCCTTCGCCGAGCTGCTACCATACTTACACTGTGCAAGTTGCACATGAATTGTTGGACGTCGTTGTGAAGCTCGCTGAGGCTGCATACAGCGTGAGCAATGCAGGACAGATCAACCAAATGGCACGAAGCGATGGCGATGGATACCTGGTTTCCTTCCCTGCGCTCGCTTTTGATATCACCCAGCCACATATCCCACTGACATGCGGTGTAGCCTCATTGTTCTTGGCTGTACTTCACCGTAACTTACCTTGCTCTGTCTTGCCTGCGGTGCCAACCTTGGGTGAATACCGGTACGAAATCTCTAACCGAGACCAGCATGCCAGCAGCGAGAGCAAGACCAAGTGGATGCAGTCACAGCAAAATTTTGGCGGCCATTGACCAACGCACAGGCTCCACTACATTAAATGAAATTTTTACATGTACAGTACTAAACATGTAGCGAATCTCCAGTCTCCAACACCGGCACCTGTGATCATATACCGGACAACTTCAACGTGGTAAACATGGTTTCGTCACGCAATTGGGTGCCCCTTTCGGACAGAAAAATCAAGGTATACTGACCCCTTGCAGCACAGAGATTACCGATGACTCACGTACAAGTCCGCATTGCAGCGGACTGAAGGTGCTGCCGCCTTGCACGTGAACCAAGCTCTCCGATAGACGATAGATCTGGAGATATGGCGGCAACCATTCCTATCCTTGCTGTGATAGTTCACTTTCGCACCAATACCACCTTGGGCACCACGCCGTGGTGGCCACACTCCTTTCACCGTCTGAAGGCAACAATTTTTAGTGAATTGGGTGCGCTTGACGCTCGTCACGGTCCATCTAGATTCGCAGCGCGCTGGACACCGGCCAACGAGCAAATGGGTACGTGCTCAGAGGGCCAGGTTCATGCCAAAGCGGTGGTTGTCACGAGCGACTTGCGGGCGTTGAAGTTATAGCAGCGTGCCAGTTCGCTGGATATTCGCATCTTTATCGAGCCCTGGAGACTTACTCAGAGCGATAGCAGAGCGCAGTGTATGCTCTTCCAGCTCCGCTACCCGTGACCAACAGAAGCTCATTCCAACTCTTACCGTCTACTGCGGAACCACCTCCTCCACTCCTCCTCCCAAGCCTCCAGCTCCAGTCAAGTGACTACTTCCTCCGACCATCGATATGACGCATTTCCAAGTCATTGCACTGCTGTCCGCGTTGTGCTCATTTCAAGTCGACGCCCTTAGTCTTCGCTCGCTGGCTGAAAACCCGTTCCTGTCCGCGCACCGCCATCTCGCCTCATGCCCGACCACTGCCGGTGTCGACTACCTCGGCAACGACATCAAGCACGTGTCCGGTGTGCAAGTGTCGGACTGCTGCACGCTCTGCTCGCAAACGACCAACTGCGGCGCCTTCACCTGGACGAGCTACCAGGGCGGCACCTGCTGGCTGAAAACCGCCAAAGGCAACACGGCCCCCAACGCTGCTGCTACATCGGCCGTCCTGGTTGCCGACCCACCTGGATGCACTCTCAAGGACGGCGTCGACTACCAGGACAATGACATCGCAAACGTACGCAGCACCAACCCCGGCAACTGCTGCTCGATCTGCTCGACGTGGCCGGGCTGCAACGCCTTCACCTGGTCCAACCTCGAGGGCGGCACCTGCTGGCTCAAGAGCAAGAAGGGCACCGAAGTGGCCAAAGCGGGCGTCAAGTCGGCCGAAGTCAAGAACACAGTCGGCCAGTGCAAGCTCGAGTACGACATGGACTTCGTGAACAACGACATCGGGAACGCACCCGGAAGCAGCCCCGGCACATGCTGCGGCATCTGCAACAACTGGAGCGGCTGCCGCTCGTTCTCGTGGAGCAACCTCAACGGCGGCACGTGCTGGCTGAAGAGCGCCAAGGGGCAGGCGACGTACAAGGTCGGCGTGGTGTCGAGCCAGCTACTGGACAACCCGGCGGCAAGCTGCACGCTCGAGCCCAACGTGGACTTCATCAACAACGACATTGGCAACGTCCTGGCGACCAAGCCGGGCGACTGCTGCGACAAATGCCGCGGCAAGGTCGGATGCCACGCCTTCACGTGGTCCAATCACCAGGGCGGCACCTGCTGGCTCAAGAGCGGCAAGGGCGGCACCATCCCCAACAACGGCGTCACGTCCGCTGTCGTCTTCTAGACGGAGTCTCTCGACCCAGCACGGCCCTGCAATCTCTCCGTTTTCTCCTTTCCACCCATTCCATGTCGTGTCATCCACACGTAGTGCAGACCAAGAGCTCTGGAGCTGAGCTACATCTTGTGCTACCGTACTTGTTTCTGATTAAAACTGAACCCATTTGCCTGCCTCGTCACATGTTCGTCTTCAGCCCTCGCTATCTTGGTATCGATTATCACAGATCCAACTCAAAACCTCTTAAGAGCGATATTTCAAATCACAAGTCAAATAATGTACCCATATCGGATCGTACCCCGGGTTACGCTCACTGTGAATCGCAATCATGCTGAGCTCCGAGGCCTTCCGCTCCGACCGCGGACTGGGGAAAGTGGCGCTGGCGGCCTTCGGGCTGGGCGTGTTCATGGCTCTGCACCTGTCGCTGCTGGTCTACGCCGAGTTTGTGGCACTATCGGACAACGAGGTGGTTACGCTGCGCTGGAACTGTTTGGCTCAGTGGAGTTTGTACGCTCTGGCGCTGGGGTTTTTCCATTTGATGGAGTTTTTACTCACGGCCGCCTACCGCCCTTCAAACGTTAGCTACGAGTGTACGTTTACGGAATCATTCCGCACTCTTGGTGACACTTAACCAGAGACAAGTTGAACCATTTCTCACTAACATTTTGCAAAATTTGCAGCGTTTCTGCTTAACCACAGTCGGGAGTACCATTTGGCAGTCCTGTTCAGTTGTGTGGAGTTCTGGCTGGAACTGTATTTCGTGCCGGGGTGGAAATTGCACCCGCTGATTCGACCCGTGGGTCTTGCACTGGTGGTCTTGGGCCAATTCTTCCGAGTTTCGGCCATGAGCACTGCCGCCAGCAACTTTTCGCACCGGATCGAGTATTTTAAGAGGACGGAGCACCAATTGGTTACGCACGGAGTGTACCGCTTCATTCGCCACCCGAGCTACCTGGGCTGGTTCTGGTGGATTGTGGGCAGTCAGATCCTGCTGGCCAATCCGGTGTGTGCAGTTGGCTACTCGCTCGTGGCCTGGAGCTTTTTCCACGACCGTATCCCGTACGTTGACATATTTCTACTTTTATTGGTATTTTGTTGCTAAAATTTTTGTTTGCAGATATGAGGAGCAGCTGCTGGTTGGGTTCTTTCCGGACGAATATCCTGCGTACAAGGCCCGCACTATCAGCGGTATTCCATTTGTATGAGATTTCGTGCAGTGGTGTGTTTTGCACTGACGTTGCAAAAGGTCATGTGCAAAATGAATCACGGAACAAACGTAGGCAGATTAGAGAAGTGGCCGAACAAGATGCTTGCTTCATTTCTTAGCTTTCTTCTTTTTCTTTTTGCTTTTGCTCTTGGAAGTATCCGACTCGGACTCACCAGAATGCGAGACAGACGAAGACTTGGCTTGTGGCATTTGCAGCCCTGTTTGCACTGCAAACACTACGTCAGTATCAACAAATTTGCGCAAAAACAGCGAAAACACTCACCGTAGTCGTCGTCGACGTTGCCCACGGCTCCTTTTGCACGCCACTGCTTGGACACAGCCGCCAATCTCGCGGTATCACTGTACTCCAAGTCTGCCACCAGCCTCGTTTTGCGCAAAACCTCGTGCTCGAACATGGCCAACACCGTCTCCATCCATTCTTGCAACTGCAACGGGAATGTCACAGCCGCCATTTCGTCCTCGGCACTTGCAGCATTTTCGCCTTCAACAAGTGCGTCATCCACGAGCGTCACACAGTCACTCGTAAAAGACCGCAATCTCTTGAGAAGCTCTTGGTAGTCGCGCAAAATGTCCGTCAGGAAGCTGCGGCTCTTTTCCAGTGCCAAAACATGTTTTTGCAGTAGCAAATTCTGGCTGTTACTCGAGTAGCGCAACACGCCCATCACCTCCACATTGCCGTCTACGTCATCATCGCCGTCCAAATTTGCACTTCCAGTTTGCAGTAGCGTTGGCACTCGCTGACTCACATTTGCAAGCGACGCCAGAACTTGCGAACCTTCCGACTCGAGGCGAGAGCTGCGAGCCACCTGCACCAGTCATTTTACAGCGAATAAGAAGAGGAGAATATTAAGTTTAACTGACTTATGAATTGGTGCGGCTAACAGCAGCTAGAGTCGCTGTCGAACCTCGGCCACGAAGAGTTTGTGCAGCTTCAGACACTTCTTGAGCGTCGTCGCCATTGTTTCAAATTACAAGTCGAATTTTAATTATCGGGATTGAATATTGCGATAGAAGTCGAATGCTGACATTTGACATTTGAATATTTAAAAGAAAAACTGGCGATGTTGGGTTATTTTATTTAACATGGGTTATTTTGGGTTGAAGCCGGATTACGCCATCATAAACTTCGTCCGTGCTTGGCATGGACAGCCAAGGGAAGAGGAAATGCCATAAACACCTGAAGGAAATCAGTCCAGCACTGCAAAAGCTCCACGAGCACCGAACAGAAAGACAGGCCACCGGATTTGCGGTGCCCGCCAGCCCCACCGGACCAGTGAGTCACTGGTGGCCCACCAGTGGATTTGATGCTGTATTCGATTCGAGAGGTAGGTCGAAGGAACGCCCCCTCTTTCCGGCACCTTTCGAAAAGCCATCAGATTATATATCCTGCGCCGTGCCGGCGAGCGGTGCCACCGCCCCGCCCCCCAGTTCGTGTGTGCCCCCAAGCTCCCGTGCGCCGCGCCGCGCCGGCCCCAAGTTCCTGTGCGCCGTGCCGCACCGCACAAGCCTCCAGTTCCCGTGCACCGTGCCGCGCAGGCCTCCAGTTCCCGTGCGCCGTGCCGCACCGCGCAGCCCTCCAGTTCCCGTGGGCCGCCCCGGCCCCAAGTTCCTGTGCGCCGCGCCGTGCCGCCAGAAAGTTTCTGTGCGCGACCTGTGCTGTGGCGGCGTGCATCGTGCTGGCCTCGAGTTCTTGTGCGCTGCCGCTGGCTGCCTGTTCAGATGCCGTGCCGTTCCGATGCGGTGTGCGCCGTGGTGGCGTGTGCCGCTACCAGCCCCAAGTTTTCGTGTGCCGCCGTCAGCTTCGAGTTCGCGTGTGCCGTACTTTGCAGACGTCTGCTGCCGCCAAGATCCTGTGCATCGCCGCCACCACGTTCTCTTGTATGCAGAGCAACACACTCAGCGACGCGGGGCGCATGTGAAAGCGACATGGGTAAGTGCGCGCTGCAACGTTCACCTCCCATCCGCACGAAGGCATTCGAAGGTGCTCCGTCTTAGCGGTCTCGGTGTTAAGCTGGGCAGAGGCGGGCAGATCTTCTTTCGAGCGGTGGTCTAGGACGTCGAAGATGCGGGTACACGGGATGGAGACCACATGCATGCTGTCGCTCTGCTGCTCCGAGGGCGCGTCGCTCAACAGGAAGGAGATGCTGGTGAGGTCGTAGGGCTGCTCGTAGAGAAGTCCCTGTCGAGTCATCGCCCGAGCGCGACGACAGAGACGTTCCGAAAACGCAGTCGACGACGCAAATTGCCGCAGCCGCATGCTCTCGCTGGTGCACAGCACCAGCAACTGCTCTACCAACGCCCCCACTTTCAGCTTTCGACGCAGAGTCACGTCGCGTTTGATGGCGGCGTTGAACGACTCGCAAGGGTTGTTGGTGGAGCCGCTTGGTGAGTGGAAGCACTGCCACCGCCACACCCTTGCATTCAGCCACGTCTTCTCAAAATAAACCTGGAAGTGATGAAGTTGTGTCCACCTTGCCCACTCTTCCTTCACTGTGTTCAGCGTTCTCAGATACTCATCCTCATTTATCGTGAAGTGAAGCTCGTGGAGATGAGCCAACACCATCGCAGCAACGCTCGCATCCAGCCCTCTTGTCTTTTCATAAATCTTCTTGGCTACGTGAAAAAACACATCAGAAAGATAAAGTCTTGGCAGCCACCAAAGACTTGCTGGAGCGCGTTCCATTGCGCGAGATCGGCGTCGCCCATAGCGTAGCGAACCCGCAACATCTTGCCCGTGACTGATTGAAATATACGGCATAAGGGCGAGAGCACCTCCGTGAAGTGCTCTTCCCGCTCTTGCGAAACAATAAAGACTGCGAGAAGATGGAACTGCCGGGCCTTGTCTGAAATCCCCACGACGATTACAGGGTAACCAACTTGCGACAACTTGTAGGTTGCATCCACATGTAACACAAACGTAGACGGATCGCGATCAGCGTGGCGCAGCAACTTTTGGTGGAGATACCAACAACAAAGGGATTCTTGTCGGTTCCATTACCAACCTCAGGCTTCCCATCCATGTTGTTGCGCCACGCAAAAGTGAAGGCGTCGGCCTCTTCCTCTTGGCCGGTGTAGCCAGCAGCTCGAATCTTCAACCGCCCAGCACCGAGGAGGTCGCTGCCACCCAAGCGAGTAGTCACGTGGTGGTGGACAAACCGCTGCACAGTAGCCAGGGCGGGCATTGCATCCTCACCTAAACTAAAGCGCCGCACTAGCCCATTCCAAACCCTCAGAGGCTTGAGGCCCCGCGCTGCCCAATCACTGGCGACCTCCTTCATTGCTGCCGTGAGGTGGGGTTTGGAGGGAGGGGAGCGAAGAGGTGTTGCGTGTGCATACAGCTCGTCCATGTGGACGAGTTGAAGCATCTGGCACGTGCGCACGCGGCCACGCCACGGGCAGCGCTGGCATGGCGAGGCCTTAGCGCAAGAGGCGCATTCACAGCGAAGAAGATGGACGCGCATAGCATGGGGATCGGGAACTGTGCAAATGGTGCACGTGTAGAGGTCGCTCTTGGTGACCGTGTGGGTCTTGAACGTTTCGAGGAGGAGATCAGCGTCGGCTCGGGAAGCTCGGTCGCTAGTTGTTTCCAGGGCAGGCGGCGAGGCATCGTGGCAGTGGTGGTGAAGGGAAGGGGTCTTGTTGGCTCGGGGAAAGATCGGAGGTGCCAACAAGTGAGATCGGTGCAGGATGATCCCGTCTTTTGATTGGCTAAAACGAGCAAAATGCAGTATTGTAATAGGTAGATATTCGATTCTGTGCTCCGAAAAATGGTTGCTGTGCCACCAACCGTTTTGGCAGTGCCCAACGTTGGGTTTATGTGGCACAAAGTGATCGGAGTGTGCTCGCTGATATTTTAGAGTGCCAGTAGTACAGTCTGGGTGTTGATCGTGTCCTTTCTAGTGTGGAGAATAGGTCCTCCCAAGGGAACAGCCTTTACGGTAAGACTATTGCTCGGTTGAGTGTCGCGGATCGGAGTCGTTACTGCAACATAATCATGTGGGATGGAAAATCGAGGGGTGAAATCAAACTCAAAAACTCAAGCCTATCCGATCCTTGGGCATTCAAGAACAAACGGAAAACAAACCAACTCAACCCCCTGACATATTTACTTACATCGCACTTGTTTCATAGGGGTGTCAGTTCCCACAGGGCTTCAGGTTTAGCGATCAGGGCGGCTAAAACCATGACTGCCATATCAATTTTGTGCTGGAGAGGGCGATGACATCCATCCTGAAAATCTCTTCGTGTAAAGGTTAGGGCTTTCAGGAGCATTAGATTATAAAGGTATATAGAACATGACAGGTGCTTGTTGCAGTAAGGGCCTAGTGTTGCTGTCAGAGCCTGTTGTGAAGTTGTGCTTATGTTGTAGGAACGCCATCCGTCGCGGATACCGGTAACGAGTCTTCGAGCGTCAAACATCTCTAACGAAACACAAACAAATAGAATAAATACAAAGAAACAAAGGCGGAGGCGACGACCATACACGGCTAAATCTCAGTCGACGGGTTGGAGTTTTGCGAAGCACGGAAGCATAATTGTATCAGGATGAAGCGAATTGTTTTAGAGAATAGTAACTATTAGGATTGCCGAGTTAAACTACTTGCGCGATCCCATTCGTTTTCTTCTCGAGCTGATGTGCGTTCACAGTGGCGCAGACTCTTCGATGACAACGTACTTAGTAAATGCCATGTCATCGTTGTGTTTACCCTCCGATCGTGCTGCTGGAACTATCGTCGTTACGGTTGTACGGACTGAAACGAGTGTTAGCCTGAGCCACACTCAGGATAGTGGCAACCGCAATGATGATGACGTTGAAAATCTGCATGGGCAGTCGGGCCGGAGTTATCGTTGAAGCTGTGAATTTTGCTGAGCTCATTCTACGTGCAGAAACCCGAGCGACCTCATTGGCAGATCAAAATGATTGGGGTCTCCTATTGAAACTACTTCGCGATAAATTTCCCTAACAAGACAACATGTCATTGGGAAGTGCCTTGCGCAGCAAATGTTATTAACACTTTATAGTTTCAACGGTATATATGGCGTTCGATCGCTATTTATTATATAGGGTTAACGGTGATAACGCGACTTCAATTGCAGTAAAATCTGAGCAATTGACGAGTCCATCGCACGATCAAGCAATGCGTTCTATAGTCATGTATTGAACCACTCGAGACACAAGGTTTCTATGTTGTACCGTATGATAGCAGCCAGATCTCAAGCACGCTAGCCGTGCATGGATGGAAAGCCCCAGCCAAGAACTGGCCATTTCAATGGCTAGATTGTTGAAGCCTGCCCATAAGCACGCTATAATACATGTAACTGTGCGCAATCATCGTTATACGCGCAGCGAGGTCAGGCTACATGTACCCGAAAGTACCTAGCAAAGTCTCGGGCTCCCTCACTCTCATTTTCCATTTGGACATTAAGCTTTACCAAGACTGCAAAAGACTCAAGGACCAGCGACTACCAATGCAGATTTTCAACGTCATCGTCATTGCGGTCGTCGTTATGCTGAGCGTGGCTCAGGGTACCCCGGACGCGGAGCGCTACAGTCCGTACAACCGTAACAACCCCGACCCCGACCCCAACTACGATGATTCCAGCACCAGTTTCAGAGTGTAAGAAAATGCCATGGCATTTGCCAAGTACTTTAAGTACGCTGTAATCGAAGAGTCTGTGCTGTCGGGAACGCACACCAGACTGAGAAAGAATACGATACGAATGGGATCGCGTAAGTAGTATAACTCAGCAACCCTAAATGTTACATTCTCTAAAACAATTCCCTCATCCCGGTATTGCTTCAGTGCTTGTAGAAACTCCCACCCGTGGACTGATATTCAGCCGTGTGCGGTCGTCGCCTCTGCCTTTGTCTCTTATATGTATTACTACAACAGTGTTTTTGTAGGATTAAGAGATGTTGAGAATCAAATCGTCGATACGGTACACGGCTACAACCCAAATAACCCAAGCTATTTAACACAATCCTTCAGTTTTTAGATTTTCCAATATTCAACATCCATATTTCAAAATTCGACTTCTATCGCAATATTCAATCGCGATAATTAAAACTCTTAGTAATGAAGGCGACGCTCAAGAAGTGTCTGAAGTTGTACAAGCTCTTCGTGGCCGAGGTTCGACAGCGACTCTAGCTGCTGTTAGACCAATTCATTGATCCTCAAGTCATTGAAAGTTGATCTCCAGATAAAAATTAAAATGAATTGAGCGTATCAGATTGAAGAATCTACAAGTTGAAGGTAACCTCATTGTTTTCCCTACGGACGGCACGTGCCAACGCTCGAGCGCTCGCCACTCGTGGTGGTCTCAATCCACGCTCGAGCGTTCGCCACTCGGTAGTACACACCGTAGTAGTTTTCACACCCGCCTTCGTTTACCCACTGAGACCGACCAGACAGAGTGCGTTGTTTTTATTCATTTTATGTCTATGTTCCATTCATGGTCATTTTGGGATGCTTTCTATTTATAATTGGCTATTTTTCATTTCAAAGGATTAGTTGCATTTGTGAGGTGTTATTGCATTGTTTTGTATGTAAAGCGAAAGGACGAGTTACTCGGTCCCTAGTTCGTAGCACCCGAAGTGCTCACTACGTCTAGCCTTATGTAGCCCAAATTCCTGTCCACCGAAAGCTCCATTGATCTCCAGTGGGCTTGCTACGTGCGTCAATTGGGGGCGATGTTGTGCCCCATCTGGAAAGAGAAGTTGATTGATCTGGCCAGAGGTTCAGCTTCCATTTCTGTCACCATATCTTGCTCTTCGTATACCACCTCCCAGTATCTAGCAAGAAGGGTGATTCAATCCTGCCAACATAAGTTCGTTGTGACTCGTCGCCATCACTCTCGATTACAGTCTTCTCGATCAACACGCTCCAGTTGAGAACACTTGCAGGTTTGTCAACTAGGCGCCGTAAAAGGGCTTCAACGAAGTATTGCGATATTTCGTACACCATCTCTCTGAAGAGGCCTACTCTTCTTTAGCGGTCTTCCAGGAGGCTTTCGCGCTGGTAACCCGCGTAGCATGACCGTCAAGTCGAGACCGTCAACGAGATGGAGACATGCCAGTACATGGACGCATAGCCAACCAGTCTAGTAGAAGGCCTTGCAAGCACACTTGAACTTTCTGCGGATTATATCAATCTCCTCTAGTGACCAAACCGGAGAATTCCAGTTGTGTTCATGCGAAACGCGATCCAAAATCTTAACCGTGTGCAGCGACACATAACGAAGCTGAATGTTCTCGACCATTTCATCATCTTTCAGTATTCCCCTTGTTGAGTTTTCGTACGGTTTTGTTCGACCAGCGGTCACTTTGACGCCACTAACGTTATCATCGCGAACGACAGTTGTTCGCGTTGAAGCAGTACGCCGGAATGCTGCGAATGGCTCTGATAGACTTCCGATTGTGTGTCGGGTAATGATTGTCGTCAACGCACAACTGTAGTGCAGATTGTAACTACTCCGCCGAGACAGGGCCCCCTGTATAGTGTCTAATTTGGTCAGATCCAATTTCCGCTGCACATTCCACCAACATTTTCGGCAGCGTTTAAGCCAGGACATGTCCAGTTGCAGCCCGGAGCTGTGTTACAGCAGCGGCCTTTATTGCGTGGTGGTGTGACTCGATTGAATTTTGATTGGGAACGATACCGGGAGTGTCACCCGCGGTGCAGAACCAAAAATCACACGGCTCATTGTGATATTCGACTTCCAACCATCATCTTCTCCGAGGTCGCTCCAACTGAGCGACATCACGAATTTCCCGTCTGAATCAAGCTTGATGCGAGCTTCGGCTGTACAGTCAATGTGGGAAGTGCACCAAAGACGCTTGATTACGCTGTTGTTGTTTAACAGCGAAAAGAGCGAGTTCTCGAGTCCATCCAACACTGCTAGGGCTTCCTCCAACGTGTAAAAACGCACAGGATGCTATAATGTCCCATCACCAGTCAGGACATGGCTGCCGGATACACTCTGCGTGTTAAGATTGTCATCGTCGGATACACTCTCATCCTCGCTATCGCCTGATATGCGTAGTCTTCGCCATCGCTGCTTTCATCTGGCGACGGCACACGAAAGTCATACTATGTAGCGCTTGCAACGAAGACTCACTCTATGTGTGGAGTAGACGTTGGCGAGAAGTGGCTCCAGATCGGCGTCGTGTTATTGGCCCCGTGAAGTCTTCACTCTCGCTACCTCTTGGGATGCCACCTGGTATTGCGTCTCTGAATGTTGCCATAGTGGTAGAACCAGCGACAAGCGCGTTGCGGCGATGCCTTTCCACAACGGCTAATCGGGTGTCCAGCGAGTGCACAGGGACTGTAGCGCTTGGGTGTGAGGCTGTGAGGGACTGTAGAGATTGAGCGTGAGGCTGAGCAAGGAAGAGTAGATGGAAGGGTGGAAGGGAGTTGTGATGCGTATGCAGAAAGGGACGATAGATATATCGATTGAAAGAGAGAAACCATTAATGAGAGACGGGATAGTATAGTATGAGAGACGTTAGCATAAGAGACGATAGAGACAAGATAGTATGAGGGACGATAGTATGAGAGACGACAGTATGAGAGACGATTGTATGGGACACGATTGTACGGAAGGCGATAGTATGAGAGGTTATAGAAAGACGACAGGTATAGGTATGATAGATGACCTGTAGACAAGATATGTGGTAGGTGCGGTCGATAGAAACGATTGGTAGACACGATAGATATACCCGACAGATAGGAGATAGACATCATATGTAGGTGGGGAAGATAGATATAGAGTGAGGACAGGTAGAGACGATAAAAAGTCAATAGACACTGTGTAGAGAGAGACAATAGGTAGATAGTGGCGATGTTTAGTGACTGTAGGTATAGAGCGTAGGAAAAGAGACACGATAAGTAGAGAGGAACGATAGGTAGAGGACATAGCGTACATAGTGAGCTCGGACGCTATGTAGAAACGATTAGAGTAGTTGGTTATGCATAGATTCATACCACTTTGATGTATTGGATACGGGATAAAAATTTCGCCCCGTGAAGCGAAGCGAAGGGCGGCCCACTTAACTGGGACAAACCATTGGACCACCGCCGCGTAGCGGCGGCAAACGCCTAGTCCCCCGTAACAAAGAAATCTGTCCGTCCGTCTGTCCGTATGTTCGTTCGCACCCCCAGGTAACGCAAATCCGGACTTTTGGTTGGCTAAAAATAGCTGCCGAGCGCAGCGAAGGCGGCGCCTCATTCGCTGAAAAACGGCCTTCCAAACAGCCGAGCGAAGCGACCTCATTGGCCAAATTTAAACACTGTCATACTGACTACGATCGGTAGCACGATCCCGACCATATCCGGTCTTCCCATTGGCCGAAATGAAAACATTTATGTAGGAACACGAAACAAACCGATTGGTCAATAACCGCACGGTCGGCCTGCCTGTGATTATTGAAATTACACAAACAAAACCTGGAGTGGGGACTGCCAATCGGGAGTAGTAGCATGTTCTTTTTGTAATACCTTGCCAGATCATTGCCAGGAATTATACGATGCTGGTGCCTGGCATCGAACACAGCTGGCACTGTGCATGATATATATCGGCACTGTACATACAACGTGCTCTACTCTGTGTACTGTACTCTCGGTCTATCAATTATATTATTTATGCAACACCCCGTATACTATTTACACTATATGCTGTGTGCATTGTACTAAACTATACCTATACGCCATTTACAGGACTGTGTAATATACACTACTTAAGTACGCATAATAATCACTCAATGTATTAATACCGTAAATCACGGCGATCATGCAAGGTACGGCGAACATGCAACCTTTTCGTAAAAACTCCATCAGTGTGTATTATCTTTACCAATATGTGGAAGCTTTTGTATGTGAGGTGGTCAATTAGATTTTACAGCCTCAAACAAACTTTTACGCTTTGACTTGGTTTCTACTCTTTACGGCCTTGTATGATCGCCGTGATTTACGGTACAACCTTCACTCTAATTAGTCGTGCTTCGAATATAGTCATCAAAGAGTACCTTTTCGTGACACAGCTCCCTACAAAATTTTACAGTTGAGCTGAAATTTGCACAAAGACACCTGATTTCGTATGTACATGTAGATGGGCGCTATAAACTGGTATCACTCTTCACTATACATTGTATTGGAGAAGTGAAAGCTTCTCACAATGAGAGACGACAAAAGAAGAAGATAATATGAAATACAACATATGAGAGACGATACACGATTGCTGGGAGGAGATGAGTAGATGTGGGGCGTTAGTACGAGATGCGAGAAAGTATGCTAAACGATACGTAGAGACGATCGTATGAGAGACGATAGGAAGAGCGACAAAAGAAAGAGATACGATCGTATAGAAAACGATAGGAAGAGAGATAACAGAGCAAGAGATGATTGAATGCGAGACAATAGTAAGAGAGACGACATGTAGGCAAGGTAGGTAGGTGTAGTCGATAGAAAGATAGACACGTTATGTAGTCACGATAGATATACATGAAATATATAAGAGATATACGATGTGTCGATGGGGGACGATATGTACTGCTCATCGACAACCCCGTCGTGGATCCAGATGAGGACGAGGAGATTTATCCGGGAGCTATTCCGTGAGGTATGTGGGGCATGATAGACGAAATGTACTTATTCGAGCAGGTGGTGCTCAACACCCTGAACATCAGTGGCATCCCACCCCACAAAGTGAAACTAAAGAAGGGGATGCCGGTCATCATGATGCGGAACTTAAATCCCGACCTGGGGTTGTGCAACGGAACACGCCTGCGAATCGTCGAACTCAAAGATCATGTCATCCACGCCACCATCATGAACGGCGACAGGCAAGACCAGCATGTGTTGATCCCGCGCATTGTGCTTATCAGCGATGGCAACATCCGCTATTTCGGATTCAGTTTGAGACGCAAGCAGTTTCCTGTCCAGACTGCCTTTGCCATGACAATCAACAAGGCGCAGGGACAAACGGTACAGTACCTGGGACTGTACTTGGCGACGCCTTGCTTTTGCCACGGTCAGCTGTATGTGGCCATGTCAAGGGTTACGTCGAGATCGAGATTCAAGGCGTTGGTCGAGTATCCAGAGCGGGAGGAAGAAGACGGAGTGTACACGGCCAATATAGTCTACTGACAGCTCTTCGAGACGGCGTAGGCAGCGACTTTGTATGAATGCATTTTTACGAAATCAATACATTTGTCACTTTGCATAGCGCGCTAATTGTTGACAGTCACCATTCCCATTCCCCATCGAGCGAAGCGAAGGCAGCCACTCTGATCGGTGAGAACCTAGGCGACATACTGAGGAGGCGAGTGCAGCGAGTACGCCTGCGGTTTGAAGTCGGTGTGCGAAGCACGCGGGTGCAAACTCAGGACCAAGCAGGAGTTGACTGTCAAGCGAAGGCGAAGCTTGCGAGCCGTAGCGGGCTTAGGGTTCATGGAGATGGGAACCACGTCAGTCGAGCGTAGCGAGTACGCCTGCGGTTTGAAGGCCGTGTGCGAAGCACGCGGGTGCAAACCCAGGACCCAGCAGTGCTTGACCGTCAAGCGGAGGCGAAGATTGCTAGCCGTAGCGGGCTTAGTTTTGTTGTATAAGTCATCAGTAAAATATATGGATTTAAAACATAAGCGTGGCATAGTAAAAATAGTAGTGAAGCGAGCTGGAACAGCGAGCTAACGGGCACCAACCAAACATGCACCCACCGCCCGCAACGCGGGCGGCGCTCGGCTAGTGGACACCGTAATTGAGAATTGTCTTGTAGAAAAGTCTAGCGAAAACAGCACAGCTTGGATAGGACTCGCTCACGGCTGTTGACGTTTTGGTGCTCAGAGCGACAAATATCATCAATAAAACTGTACCACGAGAATTATCGGAACAAAACGTTGTCGTTTGGGATACACACTGCTATGGAGCTTGCTCGAGACTTGAATAATACCAACGAGTTTATGTAGACGGACACACAAGGCGAGATTCACTCCAACGCGTGTGAAAAATCCAGAACGGAGTTGATACGGAGCGAACATAAGCACTTGTAAATTACAGCTCGTTGTACCGGATCGATAACCAGATCCAGCATCTACACGTAGCAGAATCGTATAGCAGTGGGGATTTTCGTGGGTTTCGCAAAGTTTTTGGTGGTTTTTGCCGAGGAGAGTATGCAAACTATGGGCGTAGCTTGTCAAGTTACGCAGTGATTTTCTTTTTCTTAGCTTTATTTTACAAGGAGAATAGGTTTAACCGTTTCTTATGCGATGCTAGGGTTTCATCGATGCAACCTCTCGACCAGCACCCAACGCTTTAGGAGTGTTCGTAGACAGCTTAACCGTTTCTAATCCCCAAATGTTGGTTCAGAAGCGTCCGTACAACCTCTGACCATTGGGTGAGGTAGGGCTACATCTATGTGACAGCGCTTCATCACGCCTTTTTCCCGCTTAAGTACGATATCAAAATTCTCCCTCCCTTCTCTCTCATCTGCCGCGTGAAGATAAGATGGTAACGCTCTTTTGTGCGATCGTTGGTGCAGCGGGAAGCGTGTTCTCCATCGACATTGACACGAACAAGTCCGTGGATCACTTGAAGAAGGCGATCAAGGAGGAGAAGCCGAACAAGATCCAGTGTGATGCGGACGAGCTGCAGCTCTTCCTGGCGAAGAAGGGCGACGCGTGGCTGAAAGATGACGATCCTGCTGCGCTGGAGTTGGAAGAAGGAAATACGCATCAAGACATTCAAACGGTGATCGATGGCGAGAAGATGAGGGCGACGAAGACTTTGCAGCACTGGCTGTTTGACAAGAACAAAATGCCGCAGCCATCCACTGACCAAATCCACGTGCTGGTGGTGGTTCCGGAAAGTTCAGCGAAAGAAGCTACGGCCGCCTTGACGCCGGTGATTATTGACCAAGTGGAGATGGCAATGAATAAGGTTCTGAAGGAGCGGGATGAGAAGATGCTATCGATTTCCATATCAACATGCACACGCTCGAAAGAAGGGAACGTGATGACAACATTGGGTTACAAGTACTCCGACCGTTGATGTCGCGGAAGACATAGATGGCTCGATTCATCCTTACGCATGGCACGAAAACGTAGCTGAGGACCACTTAGAGCCACGGCCGGGGTACATGCAGTACTTTCGAGACAACCTTCCGGGTGTCTTGAATCAAGACGAAAGCAGAACAACTCCTTCAAGATCTTCCCCAAGACTGAAGCCCAACTATTATCTGAAGGACTCAACGCAGGTGAAGAACTTGCTCGACTGCGATGTTTCAAGCAGTTTGCCCTTCAAAGTGAAGGGGACGACGGATATGATGATTATCGACGAAGCGGCAAACTCCATGGATGAAGTTTTTGCTGGTCTTCACTTTGTGATCGAACTCAAGAAGGAACAGTGTGGTGTCAAAGAACGATGCCAAATACTGCTTGAGTTGGTTGCGGCGGACTTGAAAAGTGAAAACCGTTGTGCTCCTGTGGGATTGCTCACCAACTTGAACAACTACTGGTATTTTCTGTGGTTCACGCCAGGCAGAGAAATCGCGAGATTGACGCTCAGGTGTCCAGCTAATGGATTCCAAATGATGAAAGAACTTCTGAAGGAGACAAATAGGGTTGCATCAACTGGAGTGTTTCCCATGCGGATTCCTTTCTTGCGTGTACCTCTTCCGAAGCGTCAGAAGTTGCTCAAAGCTGCACCTGCAGGCGATGATGCCGCAACAGAAATGCTGGAGAGATACGAGTTGATGTCTGATGAGCTCAGTCCGGAGTTCTTGCTGGCGAGGAGGATGGAATACGAATTTCGAATGGTTCGTGCAATGCCGATTCACAGTGGAATGTACTCCTAATGGTTTAGATAAGAAGCCGAGTATGTGTGCTTAATAAGGATATTCATTTATCACTGCTTCGAATTTTTGAGTCTTCTTCACCTTAAGATAACTAGTAAAGCAGTGGCAGCGTCTGCAGTGAGCTCCTGGATAACTTGATTTGGTCCAGACCTGGAATCGTTAGATTCAATATTACCGGTAGTAAACAATTCAGCTCAACGTAACTTGCTACTTTTGCTCCTTAATTATTGTTTATCCTAACAAATGTGAAGTTTATAGTATATAAAGATGGCGTTCTCATCCGATAAATATCAACTTAACAAGGAGTGTATCAAAGCCGCTCAAAAGCGCTACTATCTCAATACGAGAGAAACACGTATCGATAAGCAGCGAGAAAGCACAGCGATCAAATTAATGCTCAAAAGCGAAACTTGTACGCGGTAAAGAAAAAATCGAACTTAAGCAAAGTGAAACCGAAATTACCAGCGAAACCTAACTTAGCTAATTAATTAAAAAAATCGAAAATAGAAAGTCGATACTGAGATAGACCGCACCTAAATCACTTTTAGGAGTTGATGATAGCTACATTCAATTTCTATTTGGATGCGATACAGTATCAGAGATCTCTAAGGTGGATTTAGCGCGCAATTTACTTCCTCGATCGACTGTTGGATTTGGTAAGCACAAGACCAAATCGTTCGAATGGGTCAAGGCCAACGATAAAAATATTATCATTGGCTCCAAAGTCTTGACAAGGCTTTTGCCAGGTATCTCTAAATTATTTTTTTTGCAGATTTTTTTGAGGTCTAACATATAAAGACGATCCTGAGCGAAAAAAGTATAACTATAACGACGACCCCACGAGGGAAAATGTAACCACCGATAATATATAGCAAGTGTGTTTGCCTACGAACTTGAGGGATTAAATAGATTAAATATCCGAGATATTAAATTGGGGAGCAGCTACCGAGTCAAGGTTCGTGGTAGAACCGGTACGATGGTATATGTTAGCAACATTTCCAACCGTAAGAATCAGGAACTCGTAGCTAAGCAATATAAGGTCTCTACGGATCAACTCAAAAGCACATGTCGGCTAACTACAAAGCTGATCCTAAGTAACAACAAAAAACATGGAGTCTCATCTATATGAGAGTATCCAGGCCTCAGAGTTCTATGACAAGCTTGAGAACGTTCTCACAAGCCAGAATAATGATTTCAAGGTCAATATCGCTCTAGGATATGATCTAATCAGCAAGACGGATGATAGTTTTAGTCAATATTGGCATCCACACATTGCTAACACGTCTGTATTCGAAAGACCGGTTTCCATCAACAGCAAGGCAGACATTCGTAAGAAGGTCATTTCCGAGATTCGATCAATGGAGTTAGTCGACAAACTCAACTACCCATCGAGTGGATATTAGCTTAAGGCGATAACAGGATTTAAGATTTTCATTTACCATCGCAAGCATGCCCTTGGAGATAGCGAGGTTGTCATCCCCAAGATCATCCGCGATAACAAGCGTGTTATCAACTTCCCGAAAACGAACAACAAATGCGTTTTCCAACTGCATTGCTTACCACACCCAGTCTGGTACTAAGAAAGACCCACGGTTCATTCAGGCTCTGGTGAAGGCGGTGTTCAAGCGCTACTGTTCTTTCAAGGGTATTATTTATACACTGAGTCTGTTCCGTAATTTCAAGTCGATCGATCTTCTACAGCTTGATGAGGTGGAGGAATGCTTCCAACTGAGCATAAATGTATATTCGATGAATGGGGCTTCTGGGAAGGTCTCAGGAGGTGCTTATTTTAGTGGCAATTGTTTGTTTGGATTAGCGGTATCTGCTACCGACATTAATGGAATCATTCGGACATCATCGCAGCCATACATTACATCGCTTGGTACTTTAAGTGGCCTATCCACTACTGGGAATATAACTTGTGGAGGATTAGTTAATGGATTTCTAGGATATGGCAATCAAGGATTGATTACAACCGTAGAAACGCTCACGGAGCTCGGAATCGGAAGCGCTGCTGCGTCCTCAGAGTACGTGCGGATTACTGGAAGTCGTTTGGACTATCTTGATGGCTCGTACACGCGAATGGTAAGATTTGCTGGCTCTAATGCTACACCTGTAGACTTTCAAATAGAAGTAGCAAATGGTACTAACGCCACTTCTAGCAACGCCGCGTGGATTGGCACGAGAACGAATAACGATTTGAGATCTGGAGTGAGCGATGGAACTGCAATGATACTAATGGCGGGAGATCGTCTTGGAGTAGGAGCAACGTCTCCGAACGTTCCTCTTCATATACCAGGCTTCACCTCAATATCGTACGGCAATAAATCTACCATGGTTTACCGACTTCGTACAAACAACGGCGTAACCGAAATGACTCTCGGGCCAATTTTGTATGATACCGCTGCCGTTTTTGGCAGCTACATTTCGTGTGCGGCCCCAGCAACAACAAGTGACCAATGACTACAACGAAATATTTATACTGCTCCTCTAGATCGCATCAATATTCTATACAACGAGTGTGATGTTGTTCTCTATGAGTGGATGCTGTCCGAGAAGCGCCAAGGACAGGAGGCTGGTTTAATCGCCCAAGATCTTGTTCGTGCTAGTCTAACTGACTTGGTATCTGTATTCCATCGGGATGGAATGCCCGAAGGCGAGGGTGCGAATATTTCACCGAAGGATGTGCAGCTTAATGTAGATTACAGTCGCATATCTGCGTACAATATGAAGATGATTCAGCATTTGTTAGCTGAAATAGAGGAGCTAAAAGAAAATAAGAGCTGCCGCGTTAAAAAGCAAATGTCTTCACCGAAGGCTTCTTTTGAGATGGTTTGTAAGCCCATATTGCGTCCACCTGTCGTCTGTGTAGAAGCATCGGACGTCTTCAAAGTTTTACCAAGATCCGTAACCCATACGACAGCTTGAGTCTGCTGAGCTCGCTCATGAATGATCCAATTTTTCATGATGGATTTGAGCTCCGCGATGTTGAGATCGCTACTATCACCATATCTGCCAGCGGAACTCAAGATGATTCGGGGTTGAAGAAGAACATTGTTTTATTAAATCGACGATTTTTAGCTCGCTATATTAGTCGAGTAATAATATCCTTGAGCTCAGAATCAGAAATCTATCGGTTGCTGTACATATCCACACTGAGAGACTTCTGCTACCGAAAAATGGATGGATTGACCTTGCCTAGATCCATCTCGCCTTTCAGCTTATCGTACTCGGCGCTCAGTGAGTCAAGCCGATTCTCGAGCTTATCATGGAATTGATATTGGAGATGAGTGATTGCAAGGATCTCCTTGAACGTTTTTGTCATTGATGGTTAGCTTGTCGTAAGCAGCTTGATCAATATGCTGCTTGTAGACAAGGGTCTTGATCATGATTTGAAGACTATCACTGATCTTGCATTTAGGTCCACATTTACGATAATTGGGCTGCACAATCACCAGTGTCTTAGCATCGAGATCTGGCAAGCGAACGTATCTGCTCCCAATCTGACGATATGCGTACGCACTCAGAGTGGCTAAGCTCTGAATTTCGTTAAGATTGTACGTACGTCCACGTCTGACAACACCATCCAGCGGAGCAATACCAGCACCTCTTAGACCACGCCCTTTCAACCCACTCCGTCTTTGTTTCTCAAACGCTTTAGCAGCACGCTCTCGCTCTTCCTCTTCTTGCTTCTCATAAACACGTTCGTTATATCGCTTAGTCTTCATTGAATAAACAGCTTTAGTGACTTTTACTGCAGCCCTTGCAGCCTTCAGTGCGGAATTGTTTCGCCGGCTAAGCCCGGCCGTCTTTATTGCTTCTAACTGCCTCTGAGCCTCTCCATACTCTTGGAACGCCCCCTCTGCATCGTCGTGGATCTTCGGTAGCTGCTCATCGTGATCGTATGGTTCTGCACTTTCTTGCTTAATATCAGATGCGTTGTTGAAGATGACTTCACGAATAATCTTAAGATTGGCATTTACATTATTAATCATTTTCAGTTCATCGTTGCCTGCTGGGGCTTCTGTATTGCTTGCAGTGCGATATGCATATTCCAATCTATCAAGGAGGGATAGAAACGTATCCATCCATTGAATAGTCTTCATTAAATCAGTCCAAACTTTTCCAGATATAGACTTATATTCTTTGTTTATAATATTTAGATATCGATCCTCACTTGGGACACCAACATAATACGTGTCGTGAACTCTTACACCTTTGTTGTAACCTACAATAGGGCGAAGACGGAATGGAATCACAACCTTCTTATCGAAAAGACTCTTGTAGTACTCGTACAGTATTTTCTTAGCTTCGCTATCAAGGATTGACAATTTATGATCTCTCTCTTCATCTAATCTAGTTTTAATATCATAACGTGCCTCTCGCTCATCATTATCACCTGTAGGTTCGGATGATTTAATAGTCTTTTCGACATCACTTGCCCCTACCATAGTGCGTTTTAAGCCTCTGCTTTTCACCTTTCAAAAATTCTCTAAGTGTCGATTCACAATCAACTTTTTTATTGCTGATGTATGCTTCAGATTTGATCCTTTGCCATACACATCAATGGAACCTTTTTACCCAAACGAATTGATTCGGGCTGCTTTCGTCAGATTTGTACATTTCTTTGAAGATTGGTAAGATACTCTTCATCAGGCCATTAGACTCCAGCATCTCCCATTTTTTAAATAATCCATAGCAACTGGAATCGGCTTTGCTCGTTGTCAGATGTTGTCGACGTTGATTTCCGACAAAAACGGATGTCAGGTAGTCTTCGATCCTTAAGGATAACATCGAGATCCTCTAGTTCTTCGCCTGCTCCCATCTTCTTTTCCAATCGCGCAAGTGTTCGCGTCATAGTGACTTGATCACGCATGGCCCCAACTTTATCGATTGAGTTGCTTTCTCCGCCATACAATATATCCCTGATTTTTGCTTCAGTGGCTATCCAGTCGATAGTTTGATCGTTTTTGGTTTTGTTCCCGTTAGAAGCGAGCCTTAGAGATGTTTTATCTCCTAAGAAGTATCTCTTATCAACTCTTCCAGTTTTTTCGAATAGGAAAGATTCCTAAAGAACCCCAGTTCGGATTGTTAGAGAACAAGGCCTTGATCCACTCCCGCCCAGCGACCTGATCCTCTGTGTCTACAGGTTTTGTAGCTCTTATTAGCATCAAACGGCTGAGTACCAGCATCAACCATCGTGCGATCCCAGCATCAGATGTTTGAGGACGAGCTTGGACGTTTCTATCAGTCATATTCACACGATTCGTGTTCATAGATGTCTCAACCATAACTGGTGATACCTCAGGGTTTTTCACGGAGTTTTCACTACTCAGACTTTTTCTCCGATATGTCGGTCTGAGTCGATTCGGTTGATTTCTTAGCTACCGTAGTAAATGATTTATCAACAGCGCTGGCCCAGGATGCTCCTTCACACATGCCACGCTTGGCTTTCGTTTGGCGAACTCGTTTCTGAGCCCTTTCAAGCAGCTCATGCCGCTTTTGTTCTCTCTGATCTAGTGAAGTAAAGTTATGGAATATATTAACCTGTATATGAGTGCTAATAAAAAAGAGTGGGCATAAATACTCTGACAGGGTCTCAAGACTCTGCCTACGTCCGAGCCTCGCTCGCTACCAGAACGTAGGCATTACCGAATCATTACGATATGGCATAAACGCATGGCAAATATGGTTCCGCTCATTTAATAAATTAATATATCGGTTCTTGATACAGTGGAACGGTACTCCAAATATCTCCTCGAGCTCATTTTGATACTTCACATTAGCTACCGTTGTTCAAAAATGGATACTGGATCTAGATCAAGTAACCCATTTTTGATCCTGCTCATCTCTTTAATAATCCATATCTGTCGCCGAAGCGTGGCGAGCTCCCGCTCTTTATCTAAACAATTGGGGCACATTATTAAGCTGTGGGAATGTATATATATATCAAGTCAACATACTTTAGAAAAATCTGTAAAACATACCAAGTTAAATATATCTGAACTCAATACTTAAGAGGATGTCTCTACTATTTATACTATCAAGCTAATTGTTGTTCATTTATCTTCTTCTTTCTGACGCCCAGTATGCGTTCTCGAGTGTTGATCTCTTGTTCTTATTTATCAATCATAAATTATCCTGTGGCTCCTAACTGTCAAGCTCTTTGCCAACCCACTCAACCAGATATTTGTACTTTCCATTCCGCATCTTCTTGAGGTCTAATATCTTCTCCGCCTCAATAATATCGTTCCTCTTGATCGTTGCGTCTGTTATCTCCGATTGCACCATTTTGAGATCGTTCGGAGCCTTGTAGAGGGTGTGGCCATTTTTAATTTGATCTGGACTCGATATCCATCCATTCCGACGACTGAATATACACCCTTGCTCCAGCGAGCTGATTCCTTATCAAACGTATGTTTCTTGAGCCGATACAACACATGTGAACCAACCTCAAACTCGGTTTCAACCTTGTCTGCTTCTGCTCGGTTATGATTCAGCTCCGACTCCATGACCTTGCCTTTTGCCTCGTTTGGGGTCATCCAAATAGAGCTGTGGGTGGTGCTGTTATAGTTGTCGATCAGGTCAGCAATAAGTTTCTGGGTGATCGCTTTCGGTGATGGAGCGGGAGAAATCCCTCCCGGCCGACCTTCGGTCAGCCTTATCTTAGTCAGGCGCTGCGTCAGCGTTCTGCTGAAGCGTTCAATCTTACCCATGGCTCCGTGGTCTCCTGGATCGTTGTTGTAATGTTCGATTTTCTTGGTTTTGAAGAATTTTGAGCGTCCTTGTTCATGAATTCGCTGCCGTTATCACTCGTTAGGATATCTACTTTCTGTAGGCGAACGAATGATTTGATTGCAGTCAATACAACCGATGCAGTCTTAGTTTTAAGTAGCTTAGCGTAGCCACGTCGTGGGTTGATATGCATGCATGTCAATATTGGGCGACTCTCCCAGAAACCGAGATCCATCTGCCACCAATTTGGGTTGTGTGACGTGATTTTAAACCCATCGTACTTCTTCTTCTGCTCCTGGAATCGTTGAATGTCTGACTGAGTCGCATACCATTCCTTCACTATTTTGAAAGTTATTTTTTGGGGTCTAACTCTCTCGCCTTCTCATATAGAGCTTGAGCAACAACATACCCGGTTTTAGGCTCGTAATAAAGTTTATTCAGGAGCTCCGCCATGACTATGTTATAGTCCATAAAAAATGAACAATTTATTAGACTCCTTTAAATATCGAGCACGATTGTTGAAATCCCATCTGAGAGTACTTGCCGCTTATCGTAGTAGTAATTGAGGGCAGTTTTCCTTTGCGTGCATGTAATTATCGATTTGGACGCCTTGCTAATGCGGAAGCCTTTGTTAGTACCCTGAAGGGTGATACGACAGTCTCGAACCCATCTGGGTTGAGTACATCCTCGTTGCGACCTCGACCCTGCTAAACTCCCTTGGTGCTGACTTTGACCTTGTACTCGGAGTCAGGCAGGTAGCAGATGTAGGTCTTGCTCGATATTGAGACCATCGCATCACCAGATCACTCATCCTTAAAAAGGCCAGGCGTACGGCGATCAAATTTCGGAACCTCAGTGTTGTAATCACGTGGGAACCACTCGTACTTGTGCTGATTTAAGTGCTCACGTAGCTCAGGTTTGATGCAGTTCTGGAATGGATTCTCACAACGGAAAGCGATAGGGCACTGTCAGTGTCCATTTCCTGGTACTGGAATTCGCTGCGATCGAAGTAGAAGTCAATGCAGTCGTAGTAAAACTGAAGCATTATCAGCTTGGTGAGCTGATAGATTGCAATACTCAGATGGATCGGGAGGTTGTTCTTAATTCGTCGTTTTTTCATGGTGATCTCAGCGGTATCGTTCAGCTCATCGAGACCATGGAATGTGAAGTGTTCGATACGTGATTTGATTATGGCATCGTCTGACTCGTACTTGATCTCCTTGCGCTTAGTCATATCCATGCCAGATCGACCGAAAGCACTGTTGCCCACCAGTTTCATCATTTCTGCAATCATGGCTTTAGACTTATCAGCATCACCCTCCCGTCGTGCGTTCGACACAGCATCCATAAATGGGGAGAATGCTTTGTGTGAGCTAGCATTGATGAAGCTGTAGGTCTTGGTGATCTCCATACCGTGGGAAAGGTACCACTTGAGCAAAGGAGCGTAAATGAGAATCTTCTCTCCAAAGTAGCTACCAATTAGCTTGCGGGAAGGATTTGCACGACCTGATTCTAGAGCCTGGTCGTATTCGTACATGTGAGCACCAATGATGCCCTGATCTTCACAATCGATGACCGTATTCTTGAAAATGGGGGTCATCTCGCTGAAATATGCTCTGGCGTCCGAATATCACACTCAAGGAAGCCAAAGATCTTGTCGTTCTTGATATCGTCGATGATTCCATCATAAGCCTCGATGGTGGTCAGTCTCCCGCATGGCATATCATTACCAAGTGCCCATAGGTACAGAGCGGTAGAATCGAAGCCGATGATCTTTTTGCACATCTTGTCATCTAGAATCTTGGTTTGGTTACGCTTAGCGTAGCGGTTGAAAATGATTGATGGTCCTACAGCAATGTTGGCTCTCATCTTACCATAAATCTCCGATTCCTCCTTATCAATGCTATAGACCAGTCTATCCGAGTTGAAGTCAAGTAGCTTTTGTATCGGAACCCGCTGAGCGACATGTCCTCGCGACATTGCATTCGATGCAGTTTCCATCAATATGACCTAGCTTGTTATTGACACGGTCGGATGATGCTGTATCTATGGTCAGTTGACAGTAGCAAAGACCGCATAAGTACTTCTGCCGCTTGAGTAGATCATTCAAATGCTCGACAGTCATGTCGTAATCGCGACCAGCATCCGCATCCTGGCTTCTGTATCCACCCATGCGCTTAGTAGGAAATCTGAAGGCTTTTGCTGGCTCCCTGCTCTGCTTTTGAGGTTGTTGAAGCACGTCTGGTACATGACCTTCTCACTCAGTCGTGGAAGGGATACATCATCGGCAAACATGTCCAGCTCGAACCCCTAGAACAGCTCACGCTGGGCCTTGATAGCCTTGATGAATGGAACTACATCGAGATTATTGTACCAAATGAGTAAGGTTTTGATAGACTTCATCTCATAGTGCTTCCACACGAACTTTACTCGCTCGTAGTCAGAATTACTGATGCTGGTGCCACGAAGCGCACTATCGAATGCTGATTTGGGAGGGATTTTGGTTTCGCTGAGCACGTCGAAAGCTTTGATATACTCGTACGGAAATAGCCCCTTACCAAGACCACAGAGACAACGAATCTTGTCATCACACTTGCATCCACCGAGATATGTAGTAAGATACTTGTCATAGCTTGTACCAGCCGGGACGTAGTTAGTAAAATCAAGCATTTTCAAATCATCGGTGGCGATGCACATGTAGCAAGGCTTCTTGATAACAGAGTTGATGTTTCTGGTGCCGATAACAGCAACCATATCGTTCATGGTGAGGTTGATATCGTAGCGGCCGCTGTTGAAGCCAAATACCGTTACTTGATCGAGCTGTTGCTTGATTTTACCATAATCCGCCCTGTGCTTACCAAAACCAATGATGCTGTGGAAATCGAAGAAGGTGGAATATTTGGCTTCCCGAATCCACCTATCTACGTCGTCCATAGTGTAAGTTTTACCTAAATCGACTCCAGGAATCTCCATACCTGTTAATCTGTGGGCGTTGATGATCTTACGGAGGAGCGACTCAAACTTGGATACGTTGTATTGCTGGATCTTCGAGCCCACATCGCCATTATATTTGAGCATATCCGTAAGTAAGGCCTTCGGACGTCATCTACAAAGCAACGCACCTCCTCTGTTAAGTTATCCGCTTCCGAAACTGATACCGTAATGTGCTCGTTTGTGAAGACAGTGCTCTATCCATGTTGATCCATGTTGTACCACAGTCGGCTTAAGAATGGCCTCGAAATCATAAACGATGAAATGGTCAAGATACTGGTCCATAGCCTTGATCGAGTACTTCGTGAGCAATGATTTAATAGTGTTCTGAACTGGCTTGTTGATAGTTGGTTGAACTGTGACGCTCTCGATTTTTACGAGCTCACACTGTTTTTCTGTGGTTGTTATGCTTGTCATGGCTAATGAAAATCATCTCACACTTCGAACACTGGTACTCACTCTGGAGCATGTCCAGGTTGGTGATGTAGAGAGCGGGATTCTCGAGGGAGAGAATTTTGATCGCCTCATACACCTTGTCCGATGGGCGAATGCATTCAACCTTCCCAGAAGCCACATTCATCGAATATACATTTATGCTCAGTTGGAAGCATTCCTCCACCTCATCAAGCTGTAGAAGATCGATCGACTTGAAATTACGGAACAGACTCAGTGTATAAATAATACCCTTGAAAGAACAGTAGCGCTTGAACACCGCCTTCACCAGAGCCTGAATGAACCGTGGGTCTTTCTTAGTACCAGACTGGGTGTGGTAAGCAATGCAGTGGAAAACGCATTTGTTGTTCGTTTTCGGGAAGTTGATAACACGCTTGTTATCGCGGATGATCTTGGGGATGACAACCTCGCTATCTCCAAGGGCATGCTTGCGATGGTAAATGAAAATCTTAAATCCTGTTATCGCCTTAAGCTAATATCCACTCGATGGGTAGTTGAGTTTGTCGACTAACTCCATTGATCGAATCTCGGAAATGACCTTCTTACGAATGTCTGCCTTGCTGTTGATGGAAACCGGTCTTTCGAATACAGACGTGTTAGCAATGTGTGGATGCCAATATTGACTAAAACTATCATCCGTCTTGCTGATTAGATCATATCCTAGAGCGATATTGACCTTGAAATCATTATTCTGGCTTGTGAGAACGTTCTCAAGCTTGTCATAGAACTCTGAGGCCTGGATACTCTCATATAGATGAGACTCCATGTTTTTTGTTGTTACTTAGGATCAGCTTTGTAGTTAGCCGACATGTGCTTTTGAGTTGATCCGTAGAGACCTTATATTGCTTAGCTACGAGTTCCTGATTCTTACGGTTGGAAATGTTGCTAACATATACCATCGTACCGGTTCTACCACGAACCTTGACTCGGTAGCTGCTCCCCAATTTAATATCTCGGATATTTAATCTATTTAATCCCTCAAGTTCGTAGGCAAACACACTTGCTATATATTATCGGTGGTTACATTTTCCCCTCGTGGGGTCGTCGTTATAGTTATACTTTTTTTCGCTCAGGATCGTCTTTATATGTTAGACCTCAAAAAAATCTGCAAAAAAATAATTTAGAGATACCTGGCAAAAGCCTTGTCAAGACTTTGGAGCCAATGATAATATTTTTTATCGTTGGCCTTGACCCATTCGAACGATTTGGTCTTGTGCTTACCAAATCCAACAGTCGATCGAGGAAGTAAATTGCGCGCTAAATCCACCTTAGAGATCTCTGATACTGTATCGCATCCAAATAGAAATTGAATGTAGCTATCATCAACTCCTAAAAGTGATTTAGGTGCGGTCTATCTCAGTATCGACTTTCTATTTTCGATTTTTTTAATTAATTAGCTAAGTTAGGTTTCGCTGGTAATTTCGGTTTCACTTTGCTTAAGTTCGATTTTTTCTTTACCGCGTACAAGTTTCGCTTTTGAGCATTAATTTGATCGCTGTGCTTTCTCGCTGCTTATCGATACGTGTTTCTCTCGTATTGAGATAGTAGCGCTTTGAGCGGCTTTGATACACTCCTTGTTAAGTTGATATTTATCGGATGAGAACGCCATCTTTATATACTATAAACTTCACATTTGTTAGGATAAACAATAATTAAGGAGCAAAAGTAGCAAGTTACGTTGAGCTGAATTGTTTACTACCGGTAATATTGAATCTAACGATTCCAGGTCTGGACCAAATCAAGTTATCCATGGAGCTCACTGCAGACGCTGCCACTGCTTTACTAGTTATCTTAAGGTGAAGAAGACTCAAAAATTCGAAGCAGTGATAAATGAATACCTTATTATGCACACATACTCGGCTTCTTATCTAAACCATTAGGAGTACATTCCACTGTGAATCGGCATTGCACGAACCATTCGAAATTCGTATTCCATCCTCCTCGCCAGCAAGAACTCCGGACTGAGCTCATCAGACATCAACTCGTATCTCTCCAGCATTTCTGTTGCGGCATCATCGCCTGCAGGTGCAGCTTTGAGCAACTTCTGACGCTTCGGAAGAGGTACACGCAAGAAAGGAATCCGCATGGGAAACACTCCAGTTGATGCAACCCTATTTGTCTCCTTCAGAAGTTCTTTCATCATTTGGAATCCATTAGCTGGACACCTGAGCGTCAATCTCGCGATTTCTCTGCCTGGCGTGAACCACAGAAAATACCAGTAGTTGTTCAAGTTGGTGAGCAATCCCACAGGAGCACAACGGTTTTCACTTTTCAAGTCCGCCGCAACCAACTCAAGCAGTATTTGGCATCGTTCTTTGACACCACACTGTTCCTTCTTGAGTTCGATCACAAAGTGAAGACCAGCAAAAACTTCATCCATGGAGTTTGCCGCTTCGTCGATAATCATCATATCCGTCGTCCCCTTCACTTTGAAGGGCAAACTGCTTGAAACATCGCAGTCGAGCAAGTTCTTCACCTGCGTTGAGTCCTTCAGATAATAGTTGGGCTTCAGTCTTGGGGAAGATCTTGAAGGAGTTGTTCTGCTTTCGTCTTGATTCAAGACACCCGGAAGGTTGTCTCGAAAGTACTGCATGTACCCCGGCCGTGGCTCTAAGTGGTCCTCAGCTACGTTTTCGTGCCATGCGTAAGGATGAATCGAGCCATCTATGTCTTCCGCGACATCAACGGTGGTCGAGTACTTGTAACCCAATGTTGTCATCACGTTCCCTTCTTTCGAGCGTGTGCATGTTGATATGGAAATCGATAGCATCTTCTCATCCCGCTCCTTCAGAACCTTATTCATTGCCATCTCCACTTGGTCAATAATCACCGGCGTCAAGGCGGCCGTAGCTTCTTTCGCTGAACTTTCCGGAACCACCACCAGCACGTGGATTTGGTCAGTGGATGGCTGCGGCATTTTGTTCTTGTCAAACAGCCAGTGCTGCAAAGTCTTCGTCGCCCTCATCTTCTCGCCATCGATCACCGTTTGAATGTCTTGATGCGTATTTCCTTCTTCCAACTCCAGCGCAGCAGGATCGTCATCTTTCAGCCACGCGTCGCCCTTCTTCGCCAGGAAGAGCTGCAGCTCGTCCGCATCACACTGGATCTTGTTCGGCTTCTCCTCCTTGATCGCCTTCTTCAAGTGATCCACGGACTTGTTCGTGTCAATGTCGATGGAGAACACGCTTCCCGCTGCACCAACGATCGCACAAAGAGCGTTACCATCTTATCTTCACGCGGTAGATGAGAGAGAAGGGAGGGGAGAATTTTGATATCGTACTTAAGCGGGAAAAAGGCGTGATGAAGCGCTGTCACATAGATGTAGCCCTACCTCACCCAATGGTCAGAGGTTGTACGGACGCTTCTGAACCAACATTTGGGGATTAGAAACGGTTAAGCTGTCTACGAACACTCCTAAAGCGTTGGGTGCTGGTCGAGAGGTTGCATCGATGAAACCCCTAGCATCGCATAAGAAACGGTTAAACCTATTCTCCTTGTAAAATAAAGCTAAGAAAAAGACAATCACTGCGTAACCTGCTGAATATTACTACTGAGGTAGCTGAAATGTATTACGAGGATAAGAATTCTGACAAACTCAGTGGGTCAGTTCGCACGCTAATTGTTTTGCGACATCGATGTGCAGGGCACCCGCCAATCCGACAGAGAGCTCGACGCACACCGTTGAAACAATTGGCGAAGTTATATGAACTACGGAAGGGTTTGCTGAAGGCTCGGCTGGTAGTGTTCTCAGACAGCCCATGGGCGTCCCTGATCGTGATTGTGTTGAAGAAAATGGAGTTGACATTCGCCTGTGCATCGATTACAAGATGGTCAACGCAATCACGGCGATTATGGAGTACGCCATTCCACTGGTTGACGACCTGCTAACTGACCTGGAGGCATATCTGTGGTTCTGTTCTCTGGATGCGGCTAGCGGATTCTGTGCTATTATTATGACTGATGCAGAAAAAGTGGCCAAGTTGGTGGTGGAAGACGTCAAGAAGAAAAGTTTGGGAGCGACCAGCTATGTGAAATGGACAAAAGACGAGATCAAGCGGCTCGAGTTTATACCGAGTACGTTAGCGATGGGAGGGTCGAGTTCGAGAAATACTTGTGGACGTACTGTACTGCGAGCAGAAAGAATCGTTCAAAGCACCGTATGTGGTATTCGTTCAAAGTTCCGGGTTCGGGAAGGGTCGACTGCTTCTGGAGCTTGCACGACAGGCCCACCAGCCTGACTCAAAGCTGAAGTTTTGTACATGTGTACGCGCTTGCACCAATCGACGGGATATCCGAAGGCTACGGACAAGCTCCGTGGTTGGTTGTTTGCAAGAGGATCTACTAATGTAGCGATGAGTTATCGTCTGCAAGCGATATACCGTCACGCACACAAGCATCGCACGGATATTCAGAGAGCGTGGACGAAGCTTTTCACAGACGCCAGCGCCGATAATTCCGTGGCAGATCATTTGGAGGCGTCCGAGGAAACAGTGAAGGAGAACTACGACACCGAGGATTCGAACGCGCCACTGGTGATCTTGGCCATTGACGAAGCCAGGTCCCTGCTTACTCTCGAGCACAACAGCATCAACTACCTTCAATTGCTGTGCGAGGCTCTCGTTCTTGCGAACAATCAAATCAACACTGGAGGGCATTTTCGGAGTACTCGTGGATACGAACCCCAACATTGTGTATCCAGCTCAGTCGTCATCGATAGGGCCATGGTCTGGAAAGTGTAAACACCAGGAGCGAGCATCGTTCCCGCCTTTTGTGCTTACTCACACGATGGATGTACTTTGGCGAACGCATTGCGCAAATATTATGACTGATCTGAAGAAAAGGAAGCGTGATGATGACGAAGGGGTGAGCGAAGCAGAGCGGGATGAAGTGATGTTGGAAGCAGGAGAGATGGCAGATTCCGAAATGTTGGAAATTGAAACGAAGACAGAGGATAAGGTCTGCGTGGGCAATCCAAGCACGGGTTGCAAAGATCGGAGTGCTGATATCGTCGCGTACAAGGCCACCTTGACTGGCAGCGAAAAGGAGGCTTGGAGCGGATGGGTCGTCCCATGTGGGAGAGGACGTTCACCGATCAAGCTGTCAAATGTGGAGTTCCCAACACAACTACAGCTGACGTGGTCCGTCTTGCAGCGAACAAACTGCTACTGGGGTGCGACCTGAAAAGTCGACGCGGATGCTACAACGAGGATACGATGTTTGGTGTTGCATCCATGCTCTGTCGATTGGGTGTGCGACCGAAATCGACGTCGGCTTTGGCGTCAAGGATCATCGCAGACTTCATGGTGATCCTCGCATATGTGAATTTTGAGAAAGACGGGCACTTGAGCAGCTATGCATCAGACCCAATACTCACCTTGGGCGCGATGAAAGTGTGGTATGGACATGATGACGCTCTATCGAAGTATATTCTGCCTCAGCTCAAAAGTTGATACTGGATGAAGCGCTGGATACTGGCGAAGTCGGTGAGATGGTCGCTCGTATTGTGCTGCTTCTTGCGATGGATAAATGCGTGATGAGTGAAAAAACGATTCATCAGTGCGATATTACAGGCAAGCTTATACTTGTGCAGGACTTCTTGAAAGAGCTGGGTGTTGGAAAGATGCCAATACTGAAGGAAAAAATGGCCAAGCCAGACCAAGAGACAACGACGGCTTTTAACGACTGGTGCT
>JAAKBF010000130.1:0-33559 GCA_012656075.1 Phytophthora hibernalis
TCCCTTCATATGCCACACCGGTCACTCACAGTAGTGTGGGCACGAATAGACATCCAAAGCTCGCGAGCATGTCCGACCCTCCTTCAGCTCGAGCGCAGCAGATCTCGCAGCCACACGTTGTTTCTTGACCAGGAAGAGGTGCAGCTTATCCGTGCCATTCAAACTGATTGTCTTCTTTTCCTTGATCGCCTTCTTCAGGAGCGCCACCGTCCGAGTTTCGTCGACGTTGTTGATAGTGATCCCGCTCCCTTTTCCGATGATGAGTACACGTACACCATACCATATGTATATCTTTGACGCGGCATACCGGTATATGAATTGCGTCGCTGGTGGTGTGTGTCACTGGTGTTGACTGTTGCTGCCGGCAGTTGTAGCAGTAGGTAGAACTCACTCTGACGTCAACAAGATGATGAAAGTTGGGGAGTCGCGGTCGATTAAGGCTGGAAAGCAACAACATGATTCACCCCACGCTTGAGGCACGCCCACGTGCTGATGGGTTTCACATGCGGATAAGATGCGGCGTTTGAAGTGAGATTGCCCATGTCCAGGATACTGGAGCTTGTCGTAGCTGTTAGTTAACCAAAGCTTCCATTCTCTCCCTGGTAGCAACACTTGTTCCAGGATTGGAGCATACCTGCCTGCTAGTACATACTGTGCGTCTCGGGTCCGCGTACGTGCTCCATACCGTGTACGTGATGTTCTCCTCTTCCATGATTTTGATCTGAAAGACCCCGCGCGACCGTCGGATTCCTTGACGGTGTAGTTTACATCACCAGGCATTTCCAATGCCGTCCACATGTGATCGCGACCGGCCGAGAAATTCCGACCGGGGACATTAAATTCGTCGCTCATAACGAGGTCTCACGTCGCTCCGCGCGATGAAGTGGTGGTGTGCGCGGATTCTGGAGTGTCCGAGTCGATCCACGGACTGAGTCCCGAGCGAGACGAGTGAAGTGAATCCGCACGTTCGGCCGTCGTGGTCCTCGCGACGAACGCGAACGCCGCGGCCAAATTTTGGTCGAGGTTCACTGGACACATCGAGCAACATTTCGATGGCAGAGCCGATGGTTCTTGTCATTGCGCACTGTGAATCAACAACAGCATCAAGTTGAAGAGGGATCACAGGTTTTTGTTGGGGCTCAATGGCAACGAGGTGCATATGCACTCGTCTAGGAATTTGCGAAGGCACTTGCGCTAAGTTTAGGGGGACACAATTGTTTCAAACGAACTCGCACCCCATGGTCGATAGGACGATCGTCATCACCGAAAATCACACCGTTTGGAATACAGGTTAGCACTAATACATGTCGTCGCGAACTCCACCAAAGACTTTTGATGGCTACATGAGTTACCTTTTGACATCACGTGAAGAGCTCACAACAATCGTGGACGCTCGATTCGCAAGGAAACGTCATAGTCATTGCACTGCGAATGGAATCCCCATCACTGTCGCCGTTGTTTGGACACGTCAGCACCACAATGGAAGAGCGATCGCACCCGCCGAAGCCACGATTTGCGCATGGATATCAGCAACCGCAAGTACGAGCTGTGGCATCGTACTGGGAGCGATTCATATTTCCAGCACTGCCGGAATGGACCAACTCCTAAGACTTCACGTCGTCGACGCGGCCTCGCGAATGCTTTCACGATGCCACCCGAAGCAGTTAACGGCACCTCCGATTTCACGACGACGGCACCTGGTGGATCTGCTGCAGAACCCTGCGCAATCGAACACTGCTGGACTTGTCGTGTTTGAGAGAGTTCTCGCCGTTCCGATCAAAGCCAATGACTGAGCGGAACCTTTCACAGTTATCCATCAGCTCCGCTTACAACATGCACACGGAGCAGCTTCACCTCCAGCGACTTGGACCCTCCAAAACCACTCAAAATGCCACGAAGGACAGCGATGATCGTCGGCCATCGCCTGTAGAGAAAAGAGCACCGAACTTGTTGGTCTTCGCTCTCGAATCGCACATGCCCATCGGAAGCTTATGTTCGCACCCATAAGCAAAGGTGATGACTTGAGGCAAACGCCTAGTACGTTCACTGCATTCCCACCACCAGGCAAAATCTGTCCCCGGTCTCGGCAGAAGCAACACCACAAACCGAAGTCTCGACCACCGCAACGCCCACGAACGGAACCAACTTCGACGATGCTGTCTGTGGCGGAGCAGCACGGGTTTCTCCAGGAACTGGATCTAGCTGCACTGATGACTGCGACGGGCTATTCACGAGCTGATTGTTCGCGCGGTGGGATCGCCATAAAGCGCCTTGCTCCATGGCGAAGAACTCTCATGGTGTCGACAAGGAGACACTACGCCACGGCGTACCTCAGTTGTCGGTGGAAGACCAGTTCTTCGTTGACCGTGCCTTCGACGTTCTGGACTCTGACAGCTCTGGGGCACTGGATTGGCCCGAGTTTATCGCAGCACTGTGCGCTGACGCTTCTCGCCGTATAAACTTCCTCTTCCACGCGTATGGTCAAAAGGATAGCACAGTGGAAATGACTTGGTTTCAGTATTGACGAAGCTGAACATGAAAAGGGCAACTTTAGTGCCGGTACGGCAACCTTTATTACCTCGATGCATCTCTTCTTCATCGACAAAACGATTTTCTCAAGATATTTCGCTGGCGTATGCCTCCATAGGAGCTTGCTCGCTCGAATTAGGTCCTCCTTCATCAAATACTGCCTGCCACCTGCATACATCTTGCAAGCTAAATAGTCCCCGTGTTTACTATAGTATTACCGTAGGATTCCAGTAGGAAGGCGAGTCTCGTATCGAAGGCAGCCCTCGAGCACGTTACTGCGGTGGTTTTTCAACTTGCACCCGATCCCTGTCCAGCTATAGCACTCTCTCGAGCCCAGTACGCGGCACCGGAAGCCCTAAGGCGCGCGTGGTGTCGTCGGCCGTCGCTGCAAGATGCAAGGTGACTATGGAAGCGCTTCCCGATAATGTAGCCCTTTAGTCATCCATACTGAAACCAAGTCATTTACACTGTGATATCCTTTTGACCAAGGCCCAGACCCTCGTATTAAAAGTCTTTCAATATTGCTCGGATCGTCACCAAAAATTACAGACTATATCCACTCGAAAGCACAACTCGCACGATTGGCCAAAATAATCACGGATTGATGGGGTGTGCTACCGTATAACCTGTGTAGTATCCGATAGAATGTTATATCCGACAAGCCGTATTAGCCAATCAGATGACTGCAAATTGGACACCACCGGATCGTTGTCATTTCCGACAGCTCCAAAAATTGGTGGCCAAGGATCGATAAAAGTTAGGCACCAGACCACTAAAGCGCAGTCACTTCCCAACTCTTCATAGGCCGCGCACGAGCAAGTAAAGATGGAGGCCGCCGCGCTCGGCAGTACAAGCGCTCTACGCCGACGTATGAGTTTCGACTCCATGTCATTCACCATTCTGATTCTGACGGAGTGTCCTCTGCACTCGCCAAGTTCTACCCTGAGGCCAAAGCACCTCGCTCGAGACTAAGCGCAAGAGCATCTACCTGTGGCAAACGCCGCGATACCATCGAGAAGGCCGGGAAGAGCAGCTCGTCCAGCGTGCTGCGCAAGCTCAGACCTGCAGGAAGTGCCACTGTGCTGTCGTCTGAGACGGAGTCTCAGCTTCTTCGCTGGGTCAACGCCTACCGCGCCGATGGGGCGCCAGTTTCGGCTCTAATGCTCCAGCTCAAGGCCCAGGAGTATGCGGCAGCAGCTGGTATACCGCGCGGCGTTTTCACCGGCACATGGGCTTGGCGGGCTGGATTCGTGCGCCGCCATGCGCTGCGGTTCCGTGCGCGTACGCGCCAAGGACAGAAGAGTCCCGTAGACGGCGAGGCTGTTCTTGCTTTTAATACCAGGATGCGCGCAGTCATGCACCGCCTAGGTGTTGATGTCGCCTACAACGCCGACCAAACGCCCGTTGTCTTCGAGTACGTGCCGCGCACGACGCTCAACAAGCGCGGAGCACGTACGGTGAGGGTTCGTACATGTGGCAAGGACAAGGAGAGGATGACGTGCATGCTGCTTGGGTCCTCTTTCGGCGAGAAGCGGACGCCGTTTTTGATACTGAAGGGCCGCCCATCCAAGGTCGCGGCGACGCAAGCCGATAACGTGGAGCTGAGACACGGCTTCGGCAAGCATCTTTGGAAGCAGATCGAGATCCTCCAGGACAGACATGGCGTCCAGATCTACGTTAATAGCACGGGTTGGTGGAACACGTCGCTGACTCTCATTTGGCTGGCGTATCATTTCGGTGGACGTCAGCATCCAGAACAGCCTGTCTTTCTACTCCTCGACGACTCTGCACATTGACGCCGGAGGTGCGCACCCGCGCTCACGACCTCAACATCCACTTGCTGGACGCACCAGCAGGGCACACAGGCGTCTGCCAGCCGGCGGACATTGCTTGAACCGCCCGCTGAAGCAGCGTCTGCGCCAGCGCTGGGTAAGCTGGCTGATGGCCAAGCTGGCTGAGGGAGAGCAGCAGCAACGTCAAGGCGCCGTCCAGGAATGACGTGGTTGACTGGGTTGCCAGTGCGTGGAGCTGTCCGCTTCGACGATCTCCAACGGGTTTAACGGCATACTTGCCGTGCCACCTGTCGACCCAATGTTCGAGGCCTCGTCCAATGCTCTTGCTGAGGAACTAGAGCGTTTGCAGCTCCTTGATCCTGATGTTGGTGAGGTCGCTGATGAAGAAGACGTAGTAGATATGATGACTAGAGGAGAAGTAAGCGTCTAATGCAAGTGTTGGACTTTGTTCGAATCGTTCCCGCGCTGGGAGGGTTCTCTGGGTAACCCCTCCTGAATCTTATGGCAGCATTCGCGAGTGCGATTTCGGTGGTTTTTAGCAAAACGTCTGCTTTTCCACAGGGATTGTGAATTATCATTTTAAGGGGGCCGAACCCAAAAGTCAGAAGGGTGTCGGATACAGACAACGACGGTGAAATCCGTACCCCCATAAAAATCCGCACCCCCTGCAGTGGGACGGACCAAGGCAAGTAAAAAACGAGGCAGCAAATTTTAAACATATTTATCCAATCAGTGTGTTAGAAAATTACTGGTCCGCACGGAGTTATCTCCCTCACCCTTTGCATTTCCCCTTTGTGTAGGGAGCCGCCATGGCTCCCAAGCATCTTACTCCGTCAAGCAAAAGCGTGAAGCTTTAGACAGCATCAGTCGTATTGGCTGCAAGCCAACGGCTCGAAAGCTCGGTATCCCGTTATCTACGTTGCATGATTGGCGGAGACAAGAGCAGGAATTATTCAGCTTCAGGGGCAGACAAGCAAGACGCTAAAAGGACAGGGGGCTAAGGGCATAACATTCGGACACGACATGGTGACCTACATGAAGGATCTGCGTCGCGAAGAAGAGGTACTGCAAACATTATGGTCTGAATGTTTGCAAATTAAATTGACTTCTTTTTGTAAAGTATTTGTGTACAGGAAATATGATTGAATATATAAAACAAGAGCATCCCACTTGGCTAGAGGCGTATTTAGCGACGAAGTCAAGTGACGAAAGGCGTGTAAACGCATTGATGCGCTTGTGCCAGCGGTTTGCAAGCCGGTAAGAAAACTATCTTTTCTAATATTGAGCTACTTGCTTTGAAAAGTATATTATTAACTTATCTTTTGATATTTCAACATTTTGTTTTTATAATATGGTGTTTAGGCATGGGTTTTCAACGCAGCCACAACATTCGAAGAAAAACGAAGCTGTACTACAGCAGACGCATTTAGAATTTGCAATCAAGTTTTGGAGCGAATACAGCCATTTTCCGGATAGTGCTATCTACAACGTCGACGAAACGGCCATTTATTTCGACACTCCACCCCACAAAATATGGGCCCTCAAGGGAGGCGTGGATCAGCAAAAGTCAAGCATATGCAGAAGAATTCCGGAAGACTCACAGCTGTGCTCACCATTCGGGCTGACGGTACGTTCATTTATTTTTACATTTAATTTACTGTATACTGAAACTAAGTAACGTTATTTGATTTAGGAAAACTGCCAATACTCTTCATTCTGCGAGGAATACCTGGCGGCACTGTGGAGACAAATGAGTTGCCAACATATCCAGATGGACATGTTTATACAGTCCAAGAACATGGCTGGATGGACGCAACTGTTTGGGAGTTTTATATTGAAAGTTTGCTTAAATTTGAAATAGATTCTCCCTCTGTCCTCCTTCTCGATAACTTCGATTCCCATGTATCGGAAGGAGGACAGAATGTGGTAGCGGAGGCTACCTCAGCACTAGTGTGCCCTGTTCCGCCAAACAGCACGTCTGTCTGTCAGCCTCTTGATGTTGGAGTTATGGGTCCACTCAAGAAGAAGCTGACAGGCGTATGGCTATCAGAAAAGATTAATGGTACACGCACCGCGCAGCAAAAGAGACTTGGCGCGATCAAGCGCACCATTACAGCATGGGAAGGCATCACAGAGCACTGTGTTGTGCGTAGCTTTGAAAAGGCAATTCAAGATATCCTGAAGTCCAACTATAGGATTAAAAATGTTTTTTTCACCAATCAAAAATAGCGAATCACTGATGGGTACGGATTTTTTGTCGAGATGCCCCGTTTACTTTTGTATGGCGGATACAGTTCAGTGGGGTACGGATTTCACCGTCGTTGTCTGTACTACACAGGTTATACGGTATCCTTATGGCCAGTACCTACTGTAACGGGGGTTTAAAATGTGTCAAGGTATCACTTTAGATGAACCCAGTCGATAAAGACCATTGCTAATATCTACAACACAGGATATAATGCACGGCTGCTAATAAACGCGCCAGCAGGAGCGGCTGCGGAAACAGCAACGTGAGGAGCAGGGAGCAGCGTGTGCGCGGACATCGACCAAGCCTTCTAGTATGCAATATTTGGCGCTGAACAAGTATGATAGTGGATGCTTTTCATTAACAAATGTATTGAAAAAATCCCCATCGAGCATTAATTTGACAAGTATTAATTAAGCGCCATAGTTAAGCCTGAATACCGAGTCGGTGGATCGATAAGTGATTAAGTACACCAGGATATTAGACAACAGAGGTATTAAGTTGGCCAGGGTTCTCTGTACCTCAGCTAGTGCTACATTGACCTTCACCGAACCTTCAGCAAGGTACTGCTTGCACTCAGTCATATCGACAAGAGCATGTATTACATGTACACTATTAAAGCCAGAGAGATGTCCGCGAAGACGGCCGACCTCAAGTCAAGTGGGTAGCGATTGTATATGACAGAGCAAGCTACTGTACCTTACGCATCTCTGCCCTACGTATTTTGCCGTGGGCTACTACTAAAACAAACTAGTTTTACGTCGTAGTTGACCATCGTTTGCTTCACTTTACATATTTGTCCGAAGGCCTGAAAAACCTTCGTTTCCACGTCGGGTGTACATCGTACCAACAGGACTTCATCCACCTACTTCCTGGAAGTACCGGTATATTGGTAGAGTGCCAATATCTGATGAATAGAGGAGAAGTAAGCGTCTACTGCAAGTGTTGGACTTTGTTCGAATAGTTCCCCGCGCTGGGAGGGTTCTCTGGGTAACCCCCCTCCCGAATCTTATGGCAGCATTCGCGAGTGCGATTTCGGTGGTTTTTAGCAAAACGTCTGCTTTTCCACAGGGATTGTGAATTATCACTTTTAAGGGGCCGAACCCAAAGTCAGAAGGGTGTCGGATACAGACAACGACGGTGAAATCCGTACCCCCATAAAAATCCGCACCCCTGCAGTGGGACGGACCGAGGCAAGTAAAAACAAAAACGAGGCAGCAAATTTTAAACATATTTATCCAATCAGTGTGTTAGAAAATTACTGGTCCGCACGGAGTTATCTCCCTCACCCTTTGCATTTCCCTTTGTGTAGGGAGCCGCCATGGCTCCCAAGCATCTTACTCGGTCAAGCAAAAGCGTGAAGCTTTAGACAGCATCAGTCGTATTGGCTGCAAGCCAACGGCTCGAAAGCTCGGTATCCCGTTATCTACGTTGCATGCTTGGCGGAGACAAGAGCAGGAATTATTCAGCTTCAGGGGGCACAGACAAGCAAGACGCTAAAAGGACAGGGGGCTAAGGGCATCATAACATTCGGACACGACATGGTGACCTACATGAAGGAGCTGCGTCGCGAAGAAGAGGTACTGCAAACATTATGGTCTGAATGTTTGCAAATTAAATTGACTTCTTTGTAAAGTATTTGTGTACAGGAAATATGATTGAATATATAAAACAAGAGCATCCCACTTGGCTAGAGGCGTATTTAGCGACGAAGTCAAGTGACGAAAGGCGTAAACGCATTGATGCGCTTGTGCCAGCGGTTTGCAAGCCGGTAAGAAAACTATCTTTTCTAATATTGAGCTACTTGCTTTGAAAAGTATATTATTAACTTATCTTTTGATATTTCAACATTTTGTTTTTTATAATATGGTGTTTAGGCATGGGTTTTCAACGCAGCCACAACATTCGAAGAAAAACGAAGCTGTACTACAGCAGACGCATTTAGAATTTGCAATCAAGTTTTGGAGCGAATACAGCCACTTTCCGGATAGTGCTATCTACAACGTCGACGATACGGCCATTTATTTCGACACTCCACCCCACAAAATATGGGCCCTCAAGGGGAGGCGTGGATCAGCAAAAGTCAAGCATATGCAGAAGAATGCCGGAAGACTCACAGCTGTGCTCACCATTCGGGCTGACGGTACGTTCATTTATTTTACATTTAATTTACTGTATACTGAAACTAGGTAACGTTATTTGATTTAGGAAAAAAACTGCCAATACTCTTCATTCTGCGAGAATACCTGGCGGCACTGTGGAGACAAATGAGTTGCCAACATATCCAGATGGACATGTTTATACAGTCCACGAACATGGCTGAATGGACGCAACTGTTTGGGAGTTTTATATTGAAAGTTTGCTTAAATTTGAAATAGATTCTCCCTCTGTCCTCCTTCTCGATAACTTCGATTCCCATGTATCGGAAGGAGGACAGAATGTGGTAGCGGAGGCTACCTCAGCACTAGTGTGCCCTGTTCCGCCAAACAGCACGTCTGTCTGTCAGCCTCTTGATGTTGGAGTTATGGGTCCACTCAAGAAGAAGCTGACAGGCGTATGGCTATCAGACAATATTAATGGTACACGCACCGCGCAGCAAAGAGACTTGGCGCGATCAAGCGCACCATTACAGCATGGGAAGGCATCACAGAGCACTGTGTTGTGCGTAGCTTTGAAAAGGCAATTCCAAGATATCCTGAAGTCCAGCTAAAAATGTTTTTCACCAATCACAAATAGCGAATCACTGATGGGTACGGATTTTTGTCGAGATGCCCCGTTTACTTTTGTATGGCGGATACAGTTCAGTGGGGGTACGGATTTCACCGTCGTTGTCTGTACTACACAGGTTATACGGTATCCTTATGGCCAGTACCTACTGTAACGGGGTTTAAAATGTCAAGGTATCACTTTAGATGAACCCAGTCGATAAAGACCATTGCTAATATCTACAACACAGGATATAATGCACGGCTGCTAATAAACGCGCCGCAGGAGCGGCTGCGGAAACAACGTGAGGAGCAGGGAGCGGCGTGTGCGCGGACATCGACCCGAAGCCTTCTAGTATGCAATATTTGGCGCTGAACAAGTATGATAGTGGATGCTTTTCATTAACAAATGTATTGAAAAAATCCCCATCGAGCATTAATTTGACAAGTATTAATTAAGCGCCATAGTTAAGCCTGAATACCGAGTCGGTGGATCGATAAGTGATTAAGTACACCAGGATATTAGACAACAGAGGTATTAAGTTGTCCAGGGTTCTCTGTATGCAATTTGGCAGGGTGTTAAAGTCATATCAGTGATATGATATCACACCGTGTGCTACCCACTGTACTGTACCGTATACGTATGTGACCACACCATTCATCGCTTAAGTACGATTACAAAATTTCTCCGTTCATTTTTCTCATTCCAGAATCCGCTAGCTCAAGAAAAGATGGTGAAGCTCTTTTGTGCTGTCGTTGGAGCGACTGGGAGTGCGTTTCCTGTGGACATCGATGCGGGGAGTCGGTGGGAGACCTGAAGAAGGCGATCAAGGGGAGAAGAAGAACAGGATCAGTGTGACCCTGACGAGCTGCAGCTCTTCCTGGCGAAGAAGGGCGACGCGTGGCTGAAGACTGAGAGTGAGGACGTGAAGGAGCTGAAGAAGGGCAGGAAAACGGCTACCGTTAAAGCGCTAACGAATGAAGACGAAGAGCTACAGGGGAGTCCGGCCTTCAGAAAGTATTGACGGGTATGGAGCAACCATCCACCGACCAGATTCACGTGCTGGTGGTGGTTCCGAAGAGGAGTCCAAATGACCTGTTTGTTGAGAACGATTCGATATCGGCGTTTCGAGAAACTGCCGCAAGCATTCACCGAGTGCAGGTTCAAATGCAAGTGCTGCTTGAGCAAAATAAGGCTAATTTGACACACAAACCAAATTCCTTCTCCGATGGGGCATTGGGTCAAATGGAGTCTGGAAGATTGAAAACGGATGGCATGATCATCGATGCTGCACCAACAGAGAACGAAGAAGCATTTTGGCCAGAGGCAATTCAGATTCAAGCGGATGCTATTCAGAGTGAGGCTGCTTTTGACGCGTTTATTACTCCTTTTTCAGCGACGTATTAAGCCGTTGTGGTATGGTATTCGTCAATAGCGAGAGATATCCATGGTTGTCTCAGTCTCCGCTTGTTACCAAGAATACAGATCTCAAACCGGATGGATTTGCGACCCACCGTGGAATGTTTCGTGCCAAACCGGTACCGGACGATGGAGTGCAACGCCAGAATGGATTTCGATTTGGAGTAGCAGTGGAAGAATTGTTCGACTGCCTCATTTTGTTCGAAAGCAAGCTCACTATAACGGATGCTTCGTTTGGCCAAGTGGTACGATATCTGCAGTATCTTTGCCCCAAGGAGCTAGCAAGCGCTATTCTATTCGACCGCCGCTCCTTTTGGTTGATCAAAAGCCACAGGTCTGTTGTTACCAAAGTTCGAAGAGCGAAGTGGGTCGATAAGGGCTCGAAAACATTGTTCCAGAGCTTTATTACTGACAACATATCTCCATGGGTGGCGCACTTAACCAATGCCTGCACTTCATTGGGTGTTGGTGTGGTGGAGGGCGATGCATTTCTCGGCCGTGGCGCTCATGGACGCGTTTTTAAGGTAACTGGGCCAGGTCAGAAGGTTTTCGCGCTGAAAATCGTGGAGGAATGCTCCGTTGGACGTCTTTATCAAGAGAAGAAGGCCTTGATGAAAGCCCAGCCCACAGGATTGACGATTACTCCTGTGCGAGATGTCATCGAAAGCATTGATGGTAGCGCGGCCTTATTGCTATCTCCTGTTGGGAAACCTCTGCCTCGACCAACGACACTAGAGGGAGTACGGAACCTCTTTGGATTGTTATGGCAGCTCCACGCGAATAGCCTGGTCCATGGAGATCCTCGCGTGCCGAATGTGATCCTCATTGGGGATACGCCCCTCTGGATTGATCTCGTGGAAGTGATGGAGGCTACTCCCACTTTGAAAAAAATGATGCTGATATTCTCGCACGGTCCATCCTAGGTGTCTCTCGGGCCTTTGAGCTGGACCCGGCAACGAAACAATTGATCGATAACTATGGCGAAAGCGCTACGCCAGAGAATCTTGATCGTCTGGCCGAAGCAGTAAGCTTGGTATTCCCAAATTAGCTGCAAATCCGATTCAATGGTTTTCATTCGCACGGCAATGGGTGCAGCTCATTGACCGAATGGGGCGTCGCCGCTGTGCACACGTTTGATCTATGAGCACTTTGCTGGGTTGTTGGCAGCAGCCAGTTATTCTGCTGTGCTTCTTCCGCGATCTGATAAACTTCGCGCGATAGCACATCTCTGTTTCAGCCAGCACACACAAAAGTTAGTCATACACCGCCAAATTACAATCAGAACGCGTCTACGTACGGGTGGCGTCTGTCAATGGCTGAAATCGACTGCACTCCATCTTGGTCAGCAACAACAAGCAGTCCGTAGGCAGCCATCGCCCTCAGAAAAACCGACAGCTTCTTGAACGAGCTATGCTTAATGTTCAGCGACACCCCGACACGCAGCAACACATTCGCTTGGAACGAACTCGACAATGGGTTTCCCGACCGCCTCACTCGTCCGGAAGTTCTAAATCTACTGCTTTCCAAGTGCATGCGCTACCACCGAATCGAGCGTATGCCGCGAAGTTCCATGGGGCAACTTGCGCCCGATCTCGATTCACGCCGGCAAGCTGATCCAGATTCATTGGTTAATGATGTGTTGGAATACTTTAGCACCATGACGTATGGCACGAATGTCAAGGCCAAGAAGAAAAAGAATCGCAAACATGTGTACGAAAGAGTATTGAACAAGTGTAGTGGTGAAGTCTAAACAGATTGGAGACGTTCTAGGAACATCTTCTATCAGCGGTGACGCGGAGGACGTTCCTGATTTGCGTTTCTTTTTCTTCTTGTTGCTAGTCGTGGTGGTCTCGCTGCTGGTGGTGAAAGTCGTGGTCGAGGTTGTAGAACTTTGCTCCGACTTGGACTTGGACTCAGTCGAGGACTGTTTCTTCTTGGTTGTTTTCTTGCACTGCTTGTTTTACCGAGAGCGATGTGGTACACAACGAGCGCCAGAATGCATGAAATATAGTGAACGACAGATGCGCTCAGTACAAGCCGTAGGTCGCCTGCACCACGGCACAAATTTGAAAAGTCATTGGCACGAGAGCGTGCATGGCCAATTCCACCTTGCTTTCTACCAGGAAGTCCTTGTACTTGGCAGCCTCCTGAAAATTTCCATTTCCACCTCCGCACAGACGGCCCGATCGGATACAGAAAAACCACAAAGGTCTCGAGAGGTCTTGAACCGGTACACCCATTCGCACGAAACAACACGAAAGGTTGGACACACAGACCATCCCCCAGTCTAGCCCACTACAACACGGCGCGTTGTGCGGTCAGTGTACTCTTCAAGAATGGCTCCTGGGCCGCCGCCGTCTTCAAAGATGCACTTCGGGCAGTTTTCAGTCGTAATTTTGACGCTGCTACTGGAAGACTTTCAGTATATTGAGCTGCATCTTGCCCCGACGGCCCCAAAGAAAGCCGTCAGAGGCAGTGGAGTCATGCAGTCAAGCGACAGACTGATAAGTAAACACGCTCAAAATGGCGACGTAGGAACCCCCTCCAAGCAGAAGACCGTTCGAGAGCTCTGACGGCGGCTTCTGGGAAAATGGATAACCACAGCACTGCAAACAGCGAGCGCTTCAAACGCTGCTGGTCGGAGGTTCCGTCATTACTTCCACTGAATGTAAAGAAATACAGAACAAAAACCGCAATGCCGCCACCACAAGCAGTCCCAATGAGCTTGAGGACGAGCTTGTAATTTGTCCCAGAACCTGTACAGCTCCGTGGGTGATGATAATAATCATCCAGCGAGCAGGGCTCGGAAAAATATGGGCTCGGAAAAATAATGGCACGTGTTCGTGCGCCCATCTGGAAAAAAATGTGACAAGGCAGATTGACCATCACAATCCATCGGAGCCCATTAGACTACCATCTCGGTACATCCAATGACCATTCTAAACCATCTCCGAGAGAGCCGGTTGATGTCATCACTTGATGTCTGTACGAAGTATGCGCAGCAAATGTGTATATCCGGAAGAACAAATCAAGTGTGTGCGAAGTCAGGTCGGTGCATTGGAGCAACAGCAGTAACGTAAGGTCCTTTTATTCACGAAGCCGGGGCTCACAGCTCCCGCAAATATCTCGAACGTCAGAAGAATGTAGACACCGCAATTGTAGTTGTCTGTCTGCAAGCCTAAAGTCGAATTGAACCCTTGGACTCTGTAATCCCTCGTCAAACCACTCGGTATCAGGCCCCGTAGTTTTTGAGCCGCAGCACGTACAGCGAGCTTGTATGACGACTCCATTGGGTCGTAGAGGAGCAGCGTCTTCTTCGAGAGGTCGGTCATAATGCTACACTAGTGGTTACCGTTGCAGTTGACAGGGATTAGAACGCGTTCATCTGAAACTCCAAAAAGACGGCAGAGAGCTCAGTTTCATCTGTCACTATTTCGTAGCCGTTGGCGCCGTTGACGACGCTGATCATGTTAGGGCTCACTGAGATCACGTTTGGAATGCCGTTGAACATCTTCTGCATCAACGTGACCATCGTAACGTCGCTAAGTCGACCTTTGGCAGCCAGATCAAGTACTTCCATCTGTACATAGCATCATTCGACAGTGTGAGAATAAGTGCAGCGTTAGGCAACATAGCGAACTTTACCTCATTTGTCAGCAGTCTAAGGCCCTGTAACTTGGAGCATAGGTCTGGGTCTTCTTTCGTGTAAAAGGCGGCGTCAATGTCTAGAGTGAAGACCACTGCGGATGCCCACTTTTGGGCGGCTTCGATCTTCCGGACTGTCGTTAAGGCGCGGTGGTATTGCTTCATAGTGGCGAGTGTACTGGTTGTAAATATACCAATGGTAGGTATATCTACAGCGACATCGCGTTCAGCTAGGCCTGCGTGTTTCCCTTGCAGTCTCGCCTCTTTTCATCGCATTTCCGAAGCAAATCCTTCGCAAAGACCCTCACTACTTCGTCAGCTTGTATGATGGGTTTGCTAGCTGGCCGTTTTGTTAGTTGCATTGCGACGGGAGGCTTCACCTTCTTCTCGAATACAAACACTTTGAACTTGCTGAGTGTATCTGCTGCAGATCGGTATGTCGGATCACCTGCCAATATATCAGCAATGATGGCTACGTTCAAGTTCATGCTGTGCATTTCGGAGTCCTCTTGGGCCATTGCCACTGCCAAACTTCTCTTCTTTTTGGCTATGGAGGGCTTGATTTTCGGGCGCCCTCTGGATTTTGGCGGCGAACTGACTTGAAAGTTGTCGTCATCTTGCGCTAGAGGCACTAGTTGCAAACCAGTGTCAGACGGTTCTTCGCGTAACTCAGAGGGTGCGGACCCCACTGCTTGTGTTGCAATGACCATCTCAGATGGTGTATTGACCTTTTCAGATGGTGACGGGCTCTGACGGGATGGTGCAGTCTCCATTTCAGGTGGGCTTGCCATGGGCACGCTAGTCTCCACTGTAGCAGGGGTCGGTACTTCCTGGTTTGTCTGCGGCACGAGCTCCGTTGCCGGAGGGTCCGTCCATGTGGGGTCCTTCCCTGGTGGATCTGTCTCTGGTGGTCTTGGCATTTGAGCTGATGTGTCTTCTTCACACTCACCAACGCCAGTGTCGAGCAGCACTTCCGACGACTCCTCGTTTGTGCGCCATGCTGTCTCCCGGTCAGCGCTATTACCATGGTGTGCGATGAGTTTGGCTGCCAGCTCGCTCTCCCCACGCTTAAAGAGTTTTCCTATTTGTTGAAGTGCCTGTAGTGCCGCGCGATACTGAGGCATACCCATGCCACTCATGGTCTCAGCAATTGTAATCGCGGTCTGCTGAGCTTCTCGATACTTTCGATTAGAGTCCCACGGGTTACTCTCATCCCGTAATACCTTTCCCACCGCAAACGAACCGACCGACACATTATCCAAGGAGGGAGCATGTTGAATCGAAGCCAACAACCATCTCGCCGGTAATAGCTGAGTAGGAATGACGACCTCCATACCTAGGGCCTTGCGAAGGTAAAACACGTGTCTACAGGGTAGCAAACGGGTCGTCATAAAGAGGCACGAACATTCCCAGTTCTGCTTGTTCACAGAGTACTCCACACCAGGCTCATCAGATGCGTCGTCGTCATCTGCCATGTTTTTGATAGAAATTATCCCAGGTACGGCCTCGAAGAACGAGTAACGCGCACGTCCGCTGACAACGTACGTGTACTGCTCGTAGATAAGCTCACATGCGTGCTCACTCACGAGGTTTGCTACGAGCATCATCTCGCGATTGTACTTGCTGTTGTGAACAGTACAAATCTTGGCTGAACGAGCTACAAAGCTGCGCTCGTTCCGACTCTGGTAGCACATGAAGGAGGCGACACACTCGTCTAGGCCCATTGTTCGGCTCATTGTGTCCTTGAGCTGCTTCCACGAAGCCTCAAGCCGGTTATTTGTGTTGTTGCCTAGCGTCACTGCGTTTTGGCGTTTACATGCACAGCACATTGCCTTGCAGCTATCCCAATTCTTGACAAAGTACATCTCGAAAGGGTGCGATTTTACGAGTGTGAGACGGTCACATGTGACCACGTGACCATCCAGATGGGGAGAGATGGTCACTTCAATATCCAACCCAACAGGGTGCCCACCCGAGCTGGTAGAAGGTTGCTCCAAGTCGTGATCTTGCGTAGCTGGCCGTGATCCAATCGACAAAATGTGACGCATGTACGCTCGGTACTTCGAAAATTCTTGCTCAGTCTTTCGTATACCATAAGTGGCACCATACTGCGGAGCTGTGCCTTTTGCCACGACGAAAGCGCGTAGTCAGCCGATGCAACTTGCTCTCGTAGGTACTTTATGACGTGAAACTGGCAAAGTAGAATCACCACATCTGGCAGCGCCGCTTTCAGAACGGCTATTTCAGTAAAATCCTTGTCAACGATGACGCACTGTAGCTTGAACCATGCCGGATTGTTGGATTTGAACTCCTCCAAGGAGGTAAGTAGGGTAGATGCCCACTCATTCTGAAGGACAGCATGCTGTACAAATTGCCCTTTCCCGAACGCATCGTGCACCATGAAGGAGAATATCTTATACTTGGACGCGTTCGTGCCATGTGTGGCATCTATCAGCATAACCTCAGGAAAGTGATGAAACATTTCGCGCATGAGTTTGGTCTGTAGTGTAATACAGGTAGCGATTCTCTACATAGTGAAACACCGCGTCGTTAAAACCAGCTTATTTTCATGTACAACCCATGATTCTGCTCACCTTTTCCTGCACAGTCATACATAGATACTTCATGCAACGGGTATTTCATAATTCAATGCAACCAAGGGCTCAATAGATGCACAAGACACACGTCCTTCCGCGATTCGTACTTACGTTCGTAAACAGCTTTTTGTTTGACACCGTCTCAGAAATTTTCAATCGCATTAACTATCGGCAGCGATTTGGCGGGGTGATTACTAACTTTATATTTATTAATAGTACTACTGTACCGGTAGTACACTACTGTAGTAGTAGTAAGTACTTGTTAGGGTGATTTTTTTGAAAATGCAAGCACGGTGTGTATTTCAAGTAAGCTTAGTCAATCTACCGCAGGTACCATGTCATAGTAGGATTTCCACTCCTTATCGATTTCTTTACGCTTCCACTCCATACACTCGCAAAACACCTTCGCGTTCTGAACGTAGACAGATGTTCGCATCTCCAAGCCATCCTCCGACGCAACAAAGCCTTCCTTCAAGTGCAGTGAGATCAGTCTTGCGTATCCAGCGTTTAACGCGCGTACGATCAAGTTCACCTACAGTATGACACCGCGAACATTGTCAGACCATACTGAAGTACTCAATCGGAGCACGAAGAATTCATACCTTGTATCTGCTCCCGACTACCGGACCTTCAGACACGGATTCGACGGAAATGTTCATAACCGGCACGGCAAACGAGCGGCCATCGTACCAGTCGTGCATGTCTGACGTAAGAGCAAGGCGATTGCTTTGATCGTTGTCATACTTGTGATAGCTTGCATATCTCCGGCAATGTTCTCTTGACATCAAATGACAGCTCTGCGCCTTCCCACATTCCCGAACCACTCTTCACTCTCGATACGCTGATACTTGAATTCGTCAGTTACCACGTCAACGATCGAGGTGTTGGTCGAGAGAGATGACATCGTTATTTGGGGAGAATCGGTATCTTCTGGAACATAGTGCCGGGTCAAGATGCGCCGCAGTTCGCTTAACTCCCGAGAAATTGGAGCTACACATGTCGAGACCGTGTGACCATCGAGAGGGAAGTTTGCGTGATACCTTCATTCTGTAATTCGTTTTCGAATAGCAAAGCATCCCGCTCTGTACAACATCTGTGAGACATCAACCAGCACAGTTCTACAATAATCCAAATGCATACCTTCCTTGAACAGAACATGGATCCGCAACGTCGCCCCTTCATACCACAGCGCCTTGTCATTTCGCCAGCGCGAAGGTCAGGATCATAGTATCCCAGATATGATGCCGCCAGACGGTACACTCTGCAGCGAATCCCTTTCGTGTTCAGCGCGTTTCCAATCGATCCACTGACGAGCGACAACCCCTCTTGTGGTTGTGCTTGCTCCGGAACCACCACCAGCACGTGAATCTGGTCGGTGGATGGTTGCTCCATACCCGTCAATACTTTCTGAAGGCCGGACTCCCCTGTAGCTCATCGTCTTCATTCGTTAGCGCTTTAACGGTAGCCGTTTTCCTGCCCTTCTTCAGCTCCTTCACGTCCTCACTCTCAGTCTTCAGCCACTCGGTTCCCTTCTTCGCCAGGAAGAGCTGCAGCTCGTCAGGTCACACTGAATCCTGTTCTTCTTCTCCCCTTGATCGCCTTCTTCAGGTCTCCCACCGACTCCCCGCATCGATGTCCACAGGAAACGCACTCCCAGTCGCTCCAACGACAGCACAAAAGAGCTTCACCATCTCTTCTTGAGCTAGCGGATTCTGGAATGAGAAAAAATGAACGGAGAAATTTTGTAATCGTACTTAAGCGATGAATGGTGTGGTCACATACGTATACGGTACAGTAGCACACGGTGTGATATCATATCACTGATATGACTTTAACACATGACTTTAACACCCTGCCAAATTGCATACAGAGAACCTTGGACAACTTAATACCTCTGTTGTCTAATATCCTGGTGTACTTAATCACTTATCGATCCACCGACTCGGTATTCAGGCTTAACTATGGCGCTTAATTAATACTTGTCAAATTAATGCTCGATGGGGATTTTTTCAATACATTTGTTAATGAAAAGCATCCACTATCATACTTGTTCAGCGCCAAATATTGCATACTAGAAGGCTTCGGGTCGATGTCCGCGCACACGCTGCTCCCTGCTCCTCACGTTGCTGTTTCCGCAGCCGCTCCTGCGGCGCGTTTATTAGCAGCCGTGCATTATATCCTGTGTTGTAGATATTAGCAATGGTCTTTATCGACTGGGTTCATCTAAAGTGATACCTTGACACATTTTAAACCCCGTTACAGTAGGTACTGGCCATAAGGATACCGTATAACCTGTGTAGTACAGACAACGACGGTGAAATCCGTACCCCCACTGAACTGTATCCGCCATACAAAAGTAAACGGGGCATCTCGACAAAAAATCCGTACCCATCAGCGATTCGCTATTTACATATCCAGATGGACATGTTTATACAGTCCAAGAACATGGCTGGATGGACGCAACTGTTTGGGAGTTTTATATTGAAAGTTTGCTTAAATTTGAAATAGATTTCCTTCTCTGTCCTCCTTCTCGATAACTTCGATTCCCATGTATCGGAAGGAGGACAGAATGTGGTAGCGGAGGCTACCTCAGCACTAGTGTGCCCTGTTCCGCCAAACAGCACGTCTGTCTGTCAGCCTCTTGATATTGGAGTTACGGGTCCACTCAAGAAGAAGCTGACAGGCGTATGGCTATCAGAAAATAATGGTACACGCACCGCGCAGCAAAGAGACTTGCGCGATCAAGCGCACCATTACAGCATGGGAAGGCATCACAGTCCACTGTGTTGTGGTAACTTTGAAAGGCAATTCCAAGATCCAGGTATTCCTCGCAGAATGAAGAGTATTGGCAGTTTTTTTTCCTAAATCAAATAACGTTACTTAGTTTCAGTATACAGTAAATTAAATGTAAAATAAATGAACGTACCGTCAGCCCGAATGGTGAGCACAGCTGTGAGTCTTCCGGAATTCTTCTGCATATGCTTGACTTTTGCTGATCCACGCCTCCCCTTGAGGGCCCATATTTTGTGGGGTGGAGTGTCGAAATAAATGGCCGTTTCGTCGACGTTGTAGATAGCACTATCCGGAAAATGGCTGTATTCGCTCCAAAACTTGATTGCAAATTCTAAATGCGTCTGCTGTAGTACAGCTTCGTTTTTCTTCGAATGTTGTGGCTGCGTTGAAAACCCATGCCTAAACACCATATTATAAAAAACAAAATGTTGAAATATCAAAAGATAAGTTAATAATATACTTTTCAAAACAAGTAGCTCAATATTAGAAAAGATAGTTTTCTTACCGGCTTGCAAACCGCTGGCACAAGCGCATCAATGCGTTTACACGCCTTTCGTCACTTGACTTCGTCGCTAAATACGCCTCTAGCCAAGTGGGATGCTCTTGTTTTATATATTCAATCATATTTCCTGTACACAAATACTTTACAAAAAGAAGTCAATTTAATTTGCAAACATTCAGACCATAATGTTTGTAGTACCTCTTCTTCGCGACGCAGCTCCTTCATGTAGGTCACCATGTCGTGTCCGAATGTTATGATGCCCTTAGCCCCCTGTCCTTTTAGCGTCTTGCTTGTCTGTGCCCCCTGAAGCTGAATAATTCCTGCTCTTGTCTCCGCCAAGCATGCAACGTAGATAACGGGATACCGAGCTTTCGAGCCGTTGGCTTGCAGCCAATACGACTGATGCTGTCTAAAGCTTCACGCTTTTGCTTGACGGAGTAAGATGCTTGGGAGCCATGGCGGCTCCCTACACAAAGGGAAATGCAAAGGGTGAGGGAGATAACTCCGTGCGGACCAGTAATTTTCTAACACACTGATTGGATAAATATGTTTAAAATTTGCTGCCTCGTTTTTGTTTTTACTTGCCTTGGTCCGTCCCACTGCAGGGGGTGCGGATTTTTATGGGGTACGGATTTCACCGTCGTTGTCTGTATCCGACACCCTTCTGACTTTTGGGTTCGGCCCCTTAAAAATGATAATTCACAATCCCTGTGGAAAAGCAGACGTTTTGCTAAAAACCACCGAAATCGCACTCGCGAATGCTGCCATAAGATTCAGGAGGGGGTTACCCAGAGAACCCTCCCAGCGCGGGGAACGATTCGAACAAAGTCCAACACTTGCATTAGACGCTTACTTCTCCTCTAGTCATCATATCTACTACGTCTTCTTCATCAGCGACCTCACCAACATCAGGATCAAGGAGCTGCAAACGCTCTAGTTCCTCAGCAAGAGCATTGGACGAGGCCTCGAACATTGGGTCGACAGGTGGCACGGCAAGTATGCCGTTAAACCCGTTCGAGATCGTCGAAGCGGACAGCCCCTCCCACGCACTGGCAACCCAGTCAACCACGTCATTCCTGGACGGCGCCTTGACGTTGCTGCTGCTCTCCCTCCCAGCCAGCTTGGTCATCAGCCAGCTTACCCAGCGCTGGCGCAGACGCTGCTTCAGCGGGCGGTTCCAAGCAATGTCCGCCGGCTGGCAGACGCCTGTGTGCCCTGCTGGTGCGTCCAGCAAGTGGATGTTGAGGTCGTGAGCGCGGGTGCGCACCTCCGGCGTCCAATGTGCAGAGAAGTCGTCGAGGAGTAGAAAGACAGGCTGTTCTGGATGCTGACGTCCACCGAAATGATACGCCAGCCAAATGAGAGTCAGCGACGTGTTCCACCAACCCGTGCTATTAACGTAGATCTGGACGCCATGTCTGTCCTGGAGGATCTCGATCTGCTTCCAAAGATGCTTGCCGAAGCCGTGTCTCAGCTCCACGTTATCGGCTTGCGTCGCCGCGACCTTGGATGGGCGGCCCTTCAGTATCAAAAACGGCGTCCGCTTCTCGCCGAAAGAGGACCCAAGCAGCATGCACGTCATCCTCTCCTTGTCCTTGCCACATGTACGAACCCTCACCGTACGTGCTCCGCGCTTGTTGAGCGTCGTGCGCGGCACGTACTCGAAGACAACGGGCGTTTGGTCGGCGTTGTAGGCGACATCAACACCTAGGCGGTGCATGACTGCGCGCATCCTGGTATTAAAAGCAAGAACAGCAGCCTCGCCGTCTACGGGACTCTTCTGTCCTTGGCGCGTACGCGCACGGAACCGCAGCGCATGGCGGCGCACGAATCCAGCCCGCCAAGCCCATGTGCCGGTGAAAACGCCGCGCGGTATACCAGCTGCTGCCGCATACTCCTGGGCCTTGAGCTGGAGCATTAGAGCCGAAACTGGCGCCCCATCGGCGCGGTAGGCGTTGACCCAGCGAAGAAGCTGAGACTCCGTCTCAGACGACAGCACAGTGGCACTTCCTGCAGGTCTGAGCTTGCGCAGCACGCTGAACGAGCTGCTCTTCCCGGCCTTCTCGATGGTATCGCGGCGTTTCTGCCACAGGTAGATGCTCTTGCGCTTAGTCTCGAGCGAGGTGCCTTTGGCCTCAGGGTAGAACTTGGCGAGTGCAGAGGACACTCCGTCAGAATCAGAATGGTGAATGACATGGAGTCGAAACTCATACGTCGGCGTAGAGCGCTTGTACTGCCGAGCGCGGCGGCCTCCATCTTTACTTGCTCGTGCGCGGCCTATGAAGAGTTGGGAAGTGACTGCGCTTTAGTGGTCTGGTGCCTAACTTTTATCGATCCTTGGCCACCAATTTTTGGAGCTGTCGGAAATGACAACGATCCGGTGGTGTCCAAATTGCAGTCATCTGATTGGCTAATACGGCTTGTCGGATATAACATTCTATCGGATACTACACAGGTTATACGGTAGCACACCCCATCAATCCGTGATTATTTTGGCCACTCGTGCGAGTTGTGCTTTTCGAGTGGATATAGTCTGTAATTTTTGGTGACGATCCGAGCAATATTGAAAGACTTTTAATACGAGGGTCTGGGCCTTGGTCAAAAGGATATCACAGTGTAAATGACTTGGTTTCAGTATGGATGACTAAAGGGCTACATTATCGGGAAGCGCTTCCATAGTCACCTTGCATCTTGCAGCGACGGCCGACGACACCACGCGCGCCTTAGGGCTTCCGGTGCCGCGTACTGGGCTCGAGAGAGTGCTATAGCTGGACAGGGATCGGGTGCAAGTTGAAAAACCACCGCAGTAACGTGCTCGAGGGCTGCCTTCGATACGAGACTCGCCTTCCTACTGGAATCCTACGGTAATACTATAGTAAACACGGGGACTATTTAGCTTGCAAGATGTATGCAGGTGGCAGGCAGTATTTGATGAAGGAGGACCTAATTCGAGCGAGCAAGCTCCTATGGAGGCATACGCCAGCGAAATATCTTGAGAAAATCGTTTTGTCGATGAAGAAGAGATGCATCGAGGTAATAAAGGTTGCCGTACCGGCACTAAAGTTGCCCTTTTCATGTTCAGCTTCGTCAATACTGAAACCAAGTCATTTCCACTGTGCTATCCTTTTGACCATACGCGTGGAAGAGGAAGTTTATACGGCGAGAAGCGTCAGCGCACAGTGCTGCGATAAACTCGGGCCAATCCAGTGCCCCAGAGCTGTCAGAGTCCAGAACGTCGAAGGCACGGTCAACGAAGAACTGGTCTTCCACCGACAACTGAGGTACGCCGTGGCGTAGTGTCTCCTTGTCGACACCATGAGAGTTCTTCGCCATGGAGCAAGGCGCTTTATGGCGATCCCACCGCGCGAACAATCAGCTCGTGAATAGCCCGTCGCAGTCATCAGTGCAGCTAGATCCAGTTCCTGGAGAAACCCGTGCTGCTCCGCCACAGACAGCATCGTCGAAGTTGGTTCCGTTCGTGGGCGTTGCGGTGGTCGAGACTTCGGTTTGTGGTGTTGCTTCTGCCGAGACCGGGGACAGATTTTGCCTGGTGGTGGGAATGCAGTGAACGTACTAGGCGTTTGCCTCAAGTCATCACCTTTGCTTATGGGTGCGAACATAAGCTTCCGATGGGCATGTGCGATTCGAGAGCGAAGACCAACAAGTTCGGTGCTCTTTTCTCTACAGGCGATGGCCGACGATCATCGCTGTCCTTCGTGGCATTTTGAGTGGTTTTGGAGGGTCCAAGTCGCTGGAGGTGAAGCTGCTCCGTGTGCATGTTGTAAGCGGAGCTGATGGATAACTGTGAAAGGTTCCGCTCAGTCATTGGCTTTGATCGGAACGGCGAGAACTCTCTCAAACACGACAAGTCCAGCAGTGTTCGATTGCGCAGGGTTCTGCAGCAGATCCACCAGGTGCCGTCGTCGTGAAATCGGAGGTGCCGTTAACTGCTTCGGGTGGCATCGTGAAAGCATTCGCGAGGCCGCGTCGACGACGTGAAGTCTTAGGAGTTGGTCCATTCCGGCAGTGCTGGAAATATGAATCGCTCCCAGTACGATGCCACAGCTCGTACTTGCGGTTGCTGATATCCATGCGCAAATCGTGGCTTCGGCGGGTGCGATCGCTCTTCCATTGTGGTGCTGACGTGTCCAAACAACGGCGACAGTGATGGGGGATTCCATTCGCAGTGCAATGACTATGACGTTTCCTTGCGAATCGAGCGTCCACGATTGTTGTGAGCTCTTCACGTGATGTCAAAAGGTAACTCATGTAGCCATCAAAAAGTCTTTGGTGGAGTTCGCGACGACATGTATTAGTGCTAACCTGTATTCCAAACGGTGTGATTTTCGGTGATGACGATCGTCCTATCGACCATGGGGTGCGAGTTCGTTTGAAACAATTGTGTCCCCTAAACTTAGCGCAAGTGCCTTCGCAAATTCCTAGACGAGTGCATATGCACCTCGTTGCCATTGGGCCCCAACAAAAACCTGTGATCCCTCTTCAACTTGATGCTGTTGTTGATTCACAGTGCGCAATGACAAGAACCATCGGCTCTGCCATCGAAATGTTGCTCGATGTGTCCAGTGAACCTCGACCAAAATTTGGCCGCGGCGTTCGCGTTCGTCGCGAGGACCACGACGGCCGAACGTGCGGATTCACTTCACTCGTCTCGCTCGGGACTCAGTCCGTGGATCGACTCGGACACTCCAGAATCCGCGCACACCACCACTTCATCGCGCGGAGCGACGTGAGACCTCGTTATGAGCGACGAATTTAATGTCCCCGGTCGGAATTTCTCGGCCGGTCGCGATCACATGTGGACGGCATTGGAAATGCCTGGTGATGTAAACTACACCGTCAAGGAATCCGACGGTCGCGCGGGGTCTTTCAGATCAAAATCATGGAAGAGGAGAACATCACGTACACGGTATGGAGCACGTACGCGGACCCGAGACGCACAGTATGTACTAGCAGGCAGGTATGCTCCAATCCTGGAACAAGTGTTGCTACCAGGGAGAGAATGGAAGCTTTGGTTAACTAACAGCTACGACAAGCTCCAGTATCCTGGACATGGGCAATCTCACTTCAAACGCCGCATCTTATCCGCATGTGAAACCCACCAGCACGTGGGCGTGCCTCAAGCGTGGGGGTGAATCATGTTGTTGCTTTCCAGCCTTAATCGACCGCGACTCCCCAACTTTCATCATCTTGTTGACGTCAGAGTGAGTTCTACCTACTGCTACAACTGCCGGCAGCAACAGTCAACACCAGTGACACACACCACCAGCGACGCAATTCATATACCGGTATGCCGCGTCAAAGATATACATATGGTATGACTGTATCATCATCGGAAAAGGGAGCGGGATCACTATCAACGTCGACGAAACTCGGACGGTGGCGCTCCTGAAGAAGGCGATCAAGGAAAAGAAGACAATCAGTTTGAATGGCACGGATAAGCTGCACCTCTTCCTGGTCAAGAAACAACGTGTGGCTGCGAGATCTGCTGCGCTCGAGCTGAAGGAGGGTCGGACATGCTCGCGAGCTTTGGATGTCTATTCGTGCCCACACTACTGTGAGTGACCGGTGTGGCATATGAAGGGACCAGCTGCGGTTGTACAGGTACCATGTCGCCATTGTCGTATTCAGTTGCACTCGACGAGGTACAAGGCCTCCGAAAAGGATGGGCTGCAACGACACCAAGGTTAGCGTCGCTGCATTTCGGGACTGGAGCCCGCGGGACCAAACAACCCATTGTGATCTTAAACGCAACTTCGATTTGCACTACAATCCTACTTGGTGACAGAGTTCTTGTTTAATCGCTTTCACGCGATCCTGTTCCTCCATCACTCCAACACTCATCCTCCCATGATTCGATTCACCTCGTCACATTTTCCATCTCATCGTCAAACTGAACAATATCCGTGATGAAAGAGGGATTCCTCAGCAACCTCGTCAGACAGCTGACATCGATGCGCTTGACTTGTCTCAATAGCGGAGACTGCAAAATTCCAAAGTACTTGTCCTTTTCTCCTTGAGGAATATCCTCCTCTGGCAGATAAAAGATGTTGAAATCATCGAACGATCCAGAAAATTTTACGTGAACAATTTCAACAGTAGGGCAGGTTTCCACTCGATAAACGTTGTCGAACTTGTGCGCAGCTGGAACAAAGTTCACGACGAGCATACGTTGAACGCCGAACTGTCTTTTGTATCCATTTGCTTGTGCCGCCGCCACGTTAATGTTAATTTCACTTTTTCAAGTAATTGGTTTACCTTCAGCTCGTACGCGAGCTTGTCTCCGTTGATGATAAGAATGTCTGCTCTGGTTTTGACATCTGCGGTTCTGACTTCAGGAAAAACCTGTTTCGCTCGGTGTGTCTTCTTGAGAATATCACGAATCGCTGCATACACTTCGAAATGAAAAACGGCTTCGCTTGGAGAACTGCGATTCTGTACGAGCAAATGTGCAATGGTGTTCGGGTCCACATAGGCGAGTGCAGCACATAAGAGCTGGACAGGATCCTCAGCAGCCACAGCTTTACAAATTTCTCGAGCAGGAAGCGCTTCAAGGCACACTCGCTTCATCATCGGAGAGACGATGACCAGCATAAGTTTAACCCTGCTCTGCCCGATGTCAACTCGCCGCTCGGACACAACTCCCATTCGCAGTAAGAGATGAGCATTTGTGTTCCTGGCCGTTAAATCCTCATTATTTCCAAGTATTTGTTTGAGTAACCACCACTCTTCGTCGTTCAACTTCTGTAAATCTTGTTGAATACGAGCATAGGTGTGATTGAACATCTGCAAGTAAGCGTAATAGGGATCCCTGAAGAACCACTCCTCCCATTGACCCAGCTCAAGCTCCCATTTTTGTTCATCGATCGTGAATCTAACAAGTGACCCCAACACACCGGGGGCACCACCAGAGAACATCTTGATCCCCTCCTGAAGCGATAATGGAAATCGATAAAGTTCCTTGAACAGGCTGAAAAACATGGCCATCTGGGATTGTGTAAATGGCTCGACCTTAATCAACTGAGACACGTTGAAAGGGCTTGAAGATCCCCGAAATACCTGGTAGGTATTCACCAAGTCGTAGGTTCCAACCCCAAGAAATCCCAGAAAGAACTTGTCCGATTGTGCTTTCCACATTCGAATAACTTGCAGAAATGTGGACAACAAATCAGGGTTGGAGAACAGACAATCCATTTCATCCAGGATCAGACAGACCTTCTTGTTCCCGTTACCTGCGCACCTTGCAACTAAAGTCATCAAAGAATTGAAATCGCGGCAATCGCTTTCATTGTCGACCAATATCCCCAAGTGATTCCAGAATTTGGTCTCGTCGGCCGCAAACACCGCACCCAGCTCGAAATACACGCAAATGATGTCCGAGCGGCTAGTAAGCAGCCATTCCTGGATGCCATTTGCAATTGTGGTTTTCCCAAATTGACGCGGACCATACAACAGATAGAGTGGGCAGTCGCTGCTAGAGAAGCCTTCTTTAATCCGTTGAAAGGCAGGGATAGTGCTCAAAGGGACGGAGAAGTCACTTTCGGTCACTGGCCCAGTGAATGCAACGTATTTCTGGAATTTCGGTCTCTTGGGGAATGGTTGATCTTGTTGAGCGACGCTCATCAACGCAGATCGTTGACCAAGAACACTGGTATGCGACTCCCACAACCCCTCCAGTACTTGTGCTTGCTCCGGAACCACCACCAGCACGTGAATCTGGTCGGTGGATGGCTGCTCCATACCCGTCAATACTTTCTGAAGGCCGGACTCCCCTGTAGCTCTTCGTCTTCATTCGTTAGCGCTTTGACGGTAGCCGTTTTCCTGCCCTTCTTCAGCTCCTTCACGTCCTCACTCTCAGTCTTCAGCCACTCGGTTCCCTTCTTCGCCAGGAAGAGCTGCAGGTTCTTCGCAGGAATGGTGATGTCCTCGCTCTCGTCCTTGATCGCCTTCTTCAGCGCTGATACTGATGCACCCTCGTCGATTTCCACCTCGAACGCGCTTTAGTCGCTCCAACGACAGCACAAAGAGCTTGATCATCTTTTCTCGAGCTAGCGGATTCTGGAATGAGAAAAAATGAAAGGAGAAAATTTGTAATCGTACTTGAGCGATGAATGGTGTGGTCACATATATTTTTAATCGAAGAACTGTGCCTATTACATGTATTGTGCTTTGCAGTTTTTTGGCACTTATAATAGCAACTCCTGCGATGTGTGTGCCTCATGAGAAGTACAAATCGTACACCAATACGAATAAAGATAATCCTTGCACGAGTTATATTACTGATCTTAATAGAAATCCTAGGTAAGAAAGGCAGCTCGTGGCCAATGAATACGAGATCGGCTGGCTTTGGCACTATTCAAAAGTGTCATTTTCCGTTTAAGTCTTGCAGCATGACGTACTCAAAGGACCTACGCTGGCGCGCAGTCGTGCTGTTTTTCGTCTACAACATCGAGATGTTGCAGATTGCACATGTCCTCGGTGCATCGGTACGCTCCATCAAGCGTTGGAATCGCTTTGTTCAAAAGTTCGGCATGGTAACCGGCGCCCAACGCGAGAAGCGGGCATCGCGCTGGCCAGCATCGGTCTGTGCGTTCGTGATCAAGTACGTGGAGGACCACCCGTGCTTTTATCTCGAAGAGCTCCAAGATACACTTCGTAACAAGTTTGGAAATATCAAGACGTCAACATCTACCATTTGCAGAGCCCTTCGGTTTGATATGGGGTTGTCCAGGAAAGTGCTGACGCGGCGTGCGCGGGAGGCTAAAGCAGATCAGGTTCAAGACTATATCGACAAGCTGAAGCCTTTCTACTCCATGCCCGAGCAAATGATTTTCTTAGACGAAACCGCCAAGGATAGTAGAGATGGTGTGCGTCGATACGCATGGTCGAAGCGAAACACGCCTGCAATCGTCACGCTTCCTTTTGTACGCGGTGAGCGGGTCTCCGTTCTGGCGGCGATGTCAACGGACGGTTTTTATCGTGGGGGTGCACAACAGGAACATTTACGCGGCATGTATTTTACCAGACCTTCCACGACAAAATTTTGCCGTTCCTGAATCCGTGGCCACTTCCTCGCTCTATCCTTGTACTGGATAATGCAAAAATCCATATGTACAAGGAATTAGAGGAAGCGGTGCACAGTGTTGGTGCTTTAATTTTCTTTCTGCCACCATATTGCCCCAACTCAATCCGATTGAAGTCGGGTTTTCACTGCTGAAGCGTTGGATCCAAAAGAATGCAAACACGGCGTTCGGATTCGCTCCAGAGGAGGTATTAGACTTGGCGATGTACGCTTGTACGCGCACGAAAGATGGAACACGTGGTATTTATAAGCATTGCGGGTATGCTCTCGACTCGTTGGCAATAGATATTAATGTACTCCAACTAATTAATACTACAACTGATGGTCTTCATCCTCCATATTTTGAGCTGGTAGATTAACAGGTATGTCGGAGTTGTGTGGGCGCCTAAGATCGCAGTCAGGTAAACCGAGAATGTCTCGGAGATCATCTAGCGAGACCGAAATATTTACCTCACTTTCGTTGATGAGTATTCTCACGGTTCTAAACCGACGATCCAGACGTCGATGCTCTGCTTGCTGCTCGTGCGCCATCTCACAGCGAGCTTCGTCAACACTGCAGAGTTGTCGATATGTTGCATGCTCCGGGATTGTAGGCTGGGTTCCATCTGGCTCACGCGCATGTTGTGTTGCAAAGTAGCGTAGAGCCAAACTGTTCGGCGCTAGCGGAGATTGGTTAGTATCAGCTAAGTGCTGTACAATCCGAGTCGATGCTTCATTAACCCGTGCAACTGTTGCCCGTCGAATTGAGTTGTGGATCTATCAATAATGCAAAAGCTAACATTAGTATAAATCCACAGCTCCGATAAATATGACAGCAGTACCTTCACAGCGTACACGAAAACCATTAGACTGAAATCTGCCAGCGAGACGTTTCTACGCTGAGCATTCCGCCAGGATTGCATAACTTGGGCAGCGAATGATTCAGCAGTGAGCTTGATGAACTCCCTTTGTTTCGTGTTGGTACCTGGTTTGAGGTAAATATCCTTCTCGGACCACGAAATTCCTTCTTGAGCACTTACGATCGCGTCCACTTTTGCATGTAAGACGGCGTAGCCTTCTGTAGATTGCAAACTCACTGAATGTGGCTGCTTGTGGACTGCTCGGACGTCATGTAATGCCTCGCCCAATTTGATGGTCAGCGTTACTTTGACCTCTTCGTCCCCAAAAATGTGTTGCACTGTGTTGGCGCGTGAGGTAGATTCGCTCTCCATCAGGTATAATCCCGAGTGGATCTACTATCTACAATGGTCTTCACTCGCTCAAGTATCATAAGATCAAATCGACAAATTTATGTTTAGCTCAATCTCATTCCAGATTTATTTTTCAACTTACCGTTGGTAGTCCGCTTTGCAACCTCGCGTCTTGTTCACGTGGGCGTCTATGTTGAGGAGGCTAATGTCGAGCTACTGTGCCAGCCAGTAGGAGGTCAGCACGTTGGTCATCTGAGGCTAGTGCTTCTCGTTCTTGTTCATGTCATCTCAGCGCATTTAGTCCACGCCCACCTATTAATACAAGATGTGTGCGAAGTAGGTGTACGTTAGTACATCGGTTATTAAAGTGTAAACAATACAGTACAGGCTTCACTCACCTGAGCAGCGCCTCTCCGTCGACATTGGGTAAGAACCTGCCAGTCTTCCTCCCTGCAATTTGGTTGGCCTGGATCCCCACTCGCTTCATTTCGTGGTGCACTTGGCCAATCTTCGAGTCCGGTCGGCCCAACTGCTAGTTCAGGGTTCACGGGCTGGTTGATGTGACACGGCACCTCGAGCTTGTTAACGAAGAAGTCGGTCGGGTGGTTATAGTAGAGAATGAGCGACTCACTGAGTGGCTTCTAAGCGCGACGACGGCGACATGCCCCTGCAGGGACGCAAACAGCATCTTCCCGTCCTTCTACGAGTTGTCCACGAAGTCGAGTATCCCCTGGTGATGGAGGCGAGTCGGCCGATCGAACGGCGGTTCTAAGGAACGCGGCGTCTGCGTGAGGGAGCAGACTAACTGGCCCCACGCGTGTACGAAACCCAGTTGTTGAAATCACCAATCAAAATTCTTCACGATTTGTACGTAATCATGCACGAGTTAGTGCAGGGGGTGAGGTGGAATTAGTGCACTAAAAGGCAAGACAAAGTCCATGCAAAGCACAATACACTCCGGGCCAAAAGTATACGAACACCCCTACTTTTGCTAATAACTCAGCCTCTAGATGGAGTTGAGAAGTGTGCTTTAGACATGTTGTGTAGAACACGGTAATCATCAGTCGTTATGGGCTAATACTCACATACAAAAACCGTTTTGGCAGGTGGCCAAAATATACGAACGCTGTACTAATTGAAACTGGCTCAAAATGATATTTGTTTTTATAATATGGTGTTTAGGCATGGGTTTTCAACGCAGCCACAACATTCGAAGAAAAACGAAGCTGTACTACAGCAGACGCATTTAGAATTTGCAATCAAGTTTTGGAGCGAATACAGCCATTTTCCGGATAGTGCTATCTACAACGTCGACGAAACGGCCATTTATTTCGACACTCCACCCCACAAAATATGGGCCCTCAAGGGGAGGCGTGGATCAGCAAAAGTCAAGCATATGCAGAAGAATTCCGGAAGACTCACAGCTGTGCTCACCATTCGGGCTGACGGTACGTTCATTTATTTTACATTTAATTTACTGTATACTGAAACTAAGTAACGTTATTTGATTTAGGAAAAAACTGCCAATACTCTTCATTCTGCGAGGAATACCTGGCGGCACTGTGGAGACAAATGAGTTGCCAACATATCCAGATGGACATGTTTATACAGTCCAAGAACATGGCTGGATGGACGCAACTGTTTGGGAGTTTTATATTGAAAGTTTGCTTAAATTTGAAATAGATTCTCCCTCTGTCCTCCTTCTCGATAACTTTGATTCCCATGTATCGGAAGGAGGACAGAATGTGGTAGCGGAGGCTACCTCAGCACTAGTGTGCCCTGTTCCGCCAAACAGCACGTCTGTCTGTCAGCCTCTTGATGTTGGAGTTATGGGTCCACTCAAGAAGAAGCTGACAGGCGTATGGCTATCAGAAAATATTAATGGTACACGCACCGCGCAGCAAAGAGACTTGGCGCGATCAAGCGCACCATTACAGCATGGGAAGGCATCACAGAGCACTGTGTTGTGCGTAGCTTTGAAAAGGCAATTCCAAGATATCCTGAAGTCCAAGTATAGGATAAAAATGTTTTTTTCACCAATCAAAAATAGCGAATCACTGATGGGTACGGATTTTTTTGTCGAGATGCCCCGTTTACTTTTGTATGGAGGATACAGTTCAGTGGGGGTACGGATTTCACCGTCGTTGTCTGTACTACACAGGTTATACGGTATCCTTATGGATCGATAAGTGATTAAGTACACCAGGATATTAGACAACAGAGGTATTAAGTTGGCCAGGGTTCTCTGTACCTCAGCTAGTGCTACATTGACCTTCACCGAACCTTCAGCAAGGTACTGCTTGCACTCAGTCATATCGACAAGAGCATGTATTACATGTACACTATTAAAGCCAGAGAGATGTCCGTGAAGACGGCCGACCTCAAGTCAAGTGGGTAGTGATTGTATATGACAGAGCAAGCTACTGTACCTTACGCATCTCTGCCCTACGTATTTGCCGTGGGCTACTACTAAAACAAACTAGTTCTACGTCGTAGTTGACCATCGTTTGCTTCACTTTACACATTTGTTGGGTCCGAAGGCCTGAAAAAACCTTCGTTTCCACGTCGGGTGTACATCGTGCCAACAGGACTTCATCCACCTACTTCCTGGAAGTACCGGTATATTGGTAGAGTGCCAATATCTAATCTTGAAGTATGTCGCACCCGCCTCCTCACGTTCAACTCATGCTGGAGCCGCCGATGCCGAACTGCCGCTTAAACGCCGATATGATTCCAGGGTCGGGCGGGTCGTTTGCAACCGCCCGACCCTGGAATCATATAGTTTGAAACGAGAGATGTAGTTGGGCGGTAATGACGACTTGAGCTGCAGGTTTCCCAGGACAATGTTGCGTAGGAGGGCAATATTGCACCGTTGTTGATGCATGTCAAGCTCGCGCAGCCACTCCTGAAACAACACACCAGTCATCCACGTCTTCTTATAAACCAGAGACCAACACTGGTCTTCTGGTTGTGGTGCTCCCTCTACTACCTAATAATCCTGTTATACCTAATAGGAAGTGCGTCCACGGGAGGTATTAAG